>QVIK01000375.1:14651-49530 GCA_003957845.1 Oidium heveae
AAAAAAAAAAAAAAAAAAAACAAAAGCTAGAGGTCGGGAAGCCGCCCTCAACTCAGACGATATTTATAAAATTTAGAACTTTGTAAAATTATCCCTTGAAAATCGTAGAATGGCCGACCTTGAAACTAGCACCTGAGATAATTGGACATGAGTGAGAGGTACCAAAGTCAAAACTGGAACAGCGTGGATACAAGCCCCTTCCAACTCTAAAGAAGCCTTTAACTTCCTCGACATAAGAAAATCGGCTCAAGGTTAAATCTTAAGCAGACCATCAAGTAGAGGGTGTTAATTACAGAGACTTACGAAATCCAGGCCATCATTAGCCAAAATTTCAAATATGGTAATAAGAAAAAAGTACCAGTCCTTAGTAAAGGAAACCCTTACGCAGTAAGAATGATATTCGATCATTCGAAGCGACGACTAGAGTACTAGCAATAGAAAAAGAACACAGGCGAGCCAGTTAGATAATTCAGGGCTTTCCTTTTTCTTTTGTTCCTTCTTTCTTTTCTTTTCTTTTCTTCTTTTTTTAAAAAAATGGGCAGGGTCCAAAGAAAGGTCTGTGCCAGTTTTGGAACAAAGATTAGGGTAGAGAAGGGATGAATCAAAGCAGAACATTACTCTAAATGACGGCATCCTGAGGTTTCGATTAGGGTTTGTTCTGTGATGCAAGCAATGTCTCCCCACCTACCTCATGTGGCACTAAGAGCCAAGTAAGAGGAGTTGGGTTTCGATTTGAAAAAGGTCGGGGTAATCACTTTCATTGATTAGTAACCCTATTCATCTGACTTGAATCCAATAGAGTATATCCAAAAACTTCACAAAAGACAAAATCAATTTTTCTTTTTTTTTTTTTTTTTTTTTTTTTTTTTTTTTTTTTTTAACCTCCTCCGTATTTGAACGAGAGAAGATGCGTTCGTTGACTTGATATGGAATTCATAGGATTGACTTGGAAATATGGGATTCTGTGAATTCCCCTCCCCCCCCCCCACAATTAATTCACGAACCTATTTCGAAGTATGCATGATTAAGTGTCAGCCAGAGTGATAGAAGCCGATAATTGACCAACAAGATATTGATGAATTAAGGGGGGGGGTTTTTTTCTTTCTCAATGAATATAAATAGATTTTTATTGTATGACAGCTTCAAAAAAAAATAAAGGCTCTACGGAACTCAATATATTGCACAAAACTAAACGCAAGTGGAAAAAAAAAAAAAAAAAAAAAAAAAAAAAAAAAAATTCCCCACAGTGCTATTGTTGAGACGTCGTAATGCAACAATAGCCGGGCTAATGCATCGAAAATTCTAGATTATAACGCCCAATATATAATTTTTTCTTTTTTTTTTTTTTCCATGTCCAAACAACCAACGTAACAATGCAGATTTTTTTTTTTTTTTTACTGTACTTTTTTTTAAGAGGTGGGTGGATAGGGCTGTAAAAAGATTTTGGCAGAATCCGGGAGAGATCCATCCGGCTATTCGGGTTTATCCGGCGCTTCCATGGATATCAATATACCGAATCAGGCATAGCTTCAATGCTCTATCTATCTAAGCATGAAATTGAATCTCAAAAAAAAGACTTATTTATATATTCTTCTCACACGCTATTCTTTGACCTAGCCCTAAAATCTCTCGCTTAGATGTTGATCCCTACTAGCTTTGAAGCTGGAATGGCTCAAAATATTTGGCCTCGTCTCTCAGGCATTAGTTGTGCTCACATATTCTGGCCATTGTGTATATTTTCTTGCATTTGCGGCTAGTTGGAATCTATATATAGCCTTTTCTCCCTCCCTCCCTTTTCTTGAAATCACCCAAGTAAATATCTTTGATCTCTCACTTCCTTGAGCTCTTGAATCCAAGTTTATTTATAATCCCTATCGACTCAGACAGCAGCCAGATTTTTTTTTTTTTTTTTTTTTTTTTTTCCTTTTCGTGTTCAAGATAATCGTCAGCTCGAAACACTTCAACATCATTCAATAGCTGGACAAGTAATACCTATATGTGTATTCCCCCTCTTGAATCTGTGTAGGCACGCTCGTTCTCGTATTTTACCAGAATCATATGTTTCTTGCGGTCCCAGCTCTCTGCAAANNNNAAAAAAAAAGGAAAAAAAAAAAAAAAAAAAAAAAAAAAGCCTTCTTACCCATCATCTGTTAAACCAATTTGAGCAATATTAAAGAATAGGTACGTACGCTCTTAAGGTAGGATGCGTCTGGATCCAGGGCTGGGCTCAAGGTTCGTACATGAGCAGAAAAAAATGTCTCTTAAAGGGCTGCTTGGGCCAAATCTTTTCTCAAAAGCTTAATTTAAGTAGCCATAGTTTGTTGGTTTCGATGCTATCGCTGCATCTTCGTGCTTTTATAGTGTAGCTGCTGGACTGTGCGTTTGCTGATTCATCGTCGATATTTGATACAACTCCGCAATAGGGGGAAAAATTACACACACACATATATATATATATATATCGAGATAGTTCAGATATAAAAGTAGACCTATCCTAACATTCTATAAGCTGTGGAAAGAATTCATCTAAATAAGATCTCTGCTCCCCTTTCTTTTCTTTCTCACTATTGCCTGAAATTGCATTACTACTCATACTCACAGTGATGTCTTTACACCGAGAACAGAAGAGAGAGACGGAAGGTCTTGACGTTCGAGGTATGAGGATTTCCAGTGGTACAGCAGCAGCACGGTGAAACGGTCGGAGGTCGCAACAGCAATGCCCCCCATCCTACACGTGTTCACCAACGTTATAATTCATCATCGCTATCTCACAATACATTATGATCACCACCACAACCACTTCCCTACCATGCATCACTATTCTCCTCGGTGCCCGAGTAGAGTAACAGTAGCTGGCTGGCTAGGATCTAGTTAATATATAACGAGAATTCTGATGTTTTCTAGGGTCATAAATCTGCACTAGGAAATGAAAAAAAAAAAAAAAAAAAAAAAAAAAANGCTGGCTGGCTAGGATCTAGTTAATATATAACGAGAATTCTGATGTTTTCTAGGGTCATAAATCTGCACTAGGAAAAAAAAAAAAAAAAAAAAAAAAAAAAAATAGCTAGTGAAAAAAAGAATGAGAATGAATTATTCTATCTTTATTTGCACGTGAACAATACAATTGGCAAGAGAATGACAGACATCTTCTAGATAGATGTCGTGGTGTAACAGGTGTAGTCTTCGGGGTGGTTTTTTTTTTTTTTTACAGTAATCCTTCTCTATAATGAAGCTAATATATAGTTTTAATCGAGTTATTTTTACGTATTTGATGAAAGAAAAGCAAATAGATATCGCTTTAATGGTTTGCACACCAGTATGTTCAATTGGCAAGGAATTAAATCGATTTGGTTACCAGTCATTAAGATCATGTGACTCCTATCATTATTTCAAGGAACAACTGATTAAAGGTTAAAAAACATGAAAAGTAGAATATTTCGTGAGTTATATTGTTTTGTAAATTCAATAAAGTATGATCAAGGTATGTACGTGATTCCCATGTAAGCTTTACTGTGTGAATGTCCAATTTTTATGCCTAATTAAGCTGATTTCGGTTTACCTCAACTTTTCCTAATTTATCCCACCCTCTAAACGTTAGTTTTAAAGCTTTACTCTACGCTTTAGCTGTTATAATTTATCCGGGAAACCAAAGTTTGAGCCAAAAGGTGGGAAAATGTTTCTCTTTACTTTTCCAGTCCTGGTCAACTCATCGGAGTAATCATTTAGAACCTTCATATCCTCTTTATCAAGGAATATTAGAGAGTCCTTATTTTCCTTGATACGTTCCTTGTGGACTGATTTGGGTAGAACAGAAGTTCCTCTTGCGACTAGAATTAATCAGCAATGGATCAGTGATTATGCGATCACAACTCACGATGATAGCTTAATAGTATCGAAGCAGGTGTTACTTTCTTCTTTTCTGCTAACTCTACAATTATCGGCTCCTTCATCAATGGTGTACCTGTGCTTCCAAGAGGGCTATACGCTGTTATGTGAATTCCCTTTTCCTTGCAAAAATCGACAACATCTTGCTGTGGCAGTGATGGATGATTCTCGATTTGGTTCACTGCCGGGATAATCTCGGCCTGTGGTAGTAATTCTTCAAGATAGAGCTTGGAGTAATTTGAAACTCCAATAGCTTTGACTTTATTTGTTTTGACAAGCTTCTCCATACTTTTCCATGTTTGTACATGTGTCCAGTCCTTCTCTAGATCAAAGGATCCATCTGGGAGCTTGGGCGCTATATCATTGTTGCCTTTACAGAAATTAAATCATTAGTCACTTGAAGAATTTTCAATGAGGCGTAATAATAATATGTCAGCGTACCGTTTGGGTTCATTGGCAATGGCCAGTGTACCAAGTATAAATCTAGATAGTCAAGACCAAGACTCTTTAGACTTTTTTCAAGAGCTTCTTCTGCTCGAGATTGGTATGTACACCATAGCTTGGAGGTGATGAAAATATCTTCTCTCTTGATACCACTCGCAAAAGCTTCTTTCAGTCCCTCGCCAACTTCTTCTTCATTACAGTAAACGTACGCTAGATTGATGTGAGTTACATACTAAATTCGGGCGTTGGAACTGCTACCGCAATCTATATGCTTGTATCCAATTGATAAAGCATAAGATACCGCATCCTTAACTACCCCAGGATCTGATTGCCAGGTTCCTAAGCCTAAGGCTGGGATTTCAGCACCTGTATTTAGCTTAAATCGAGTATCTGCTGCGTTTGCCATTTCTATGATTCCAAATAATTTTTTCTCTATTTCACCATTTATTTAAATAATCTCTTACATGAACATCAAAATATTTATCGGATAGTCCATGTTAACATTGACACCGCTCTTTCCGCCTTGACCCCGCCTTGACCCCTCCCTCCATACGATCGTTGGAGCTTAACGATTTAGGATTTACTAAACAATCATTGAGATCTGCCTATAAAGGCTCCCCTATTCTTCATATGAGAAATTAATATCTGTTCCACGCCACCTGCGAATAGAGTGCGCCACCCACGTATGTAACAATTTACAATGAGAATTACCATCCAACTTGTCGTGGTGATTTTTTTTTTTTTTCCCCGATGTCATCACGTGAAAAAGGCTGTGCACAGAGATAGATGAAGGATTAGCTCATTGGCTTTCATGGAAGCAGGTCCCTCACACCTAGGACTCCATAGTATTTTTTTATTATGTAAACACTATTTTAGCGACCTTAGTTATTCTATTAATTCAAGAGTGCACCTTTTGACCTCTCTCATCTTGTATGCATGGAAAAGTAGGCACTCTTTAACCCGGTGGGAGTAAGAGTAGTCAGTCTCGCTCACCCAAGACAGAAAGTCATGGCGTCTTATGTCCTGAATAGGATTTGTAAAGTTAGAAGCTTAACTCCATACTGATAGACGATAAATAACAAAAAAAAAAACAAACAATTCATGGAAGCAGGGGACTAACATTGAATTATCAAGCACATATGTGTCAGACCTTTTTTTTTTCACCAGTCTCTAAAGCAACAAAACAAACAACATTATCGTTAAAAATGATCACCACTTACTACGTATTTACTAAGCATATGCATGTTTGGTCAATAAATGATTTGAGGGTGAGGTTATGCCTTAAATTGAAGGGTCAACGCACAATTGACCCTCAATTCGTGCTTGATCCGATATTAAACCAATCATCTTTCTTCAGATCGCCTATAACCGAGCTTCTCCAAAATTAGTCATCCATCATTGTTCGTTGTCCAAGAAACGTAAATGTTTTGAAGCATATTGAGCTCTGTCCAATAATTATTATTATATCTTTTTGAAATTTTTAACGTCACTTTTATCAGCTTCATTGATTGTTGTAACTTTATTTAACCAGTGTAGCTTGATAAAAGCAATAAGCCCATGTAGTTCTATGGCAAATGTGTTGTTGGAAACAATCCTGGACCCGTTGTGGTCAAATAAATCTCCAACCAGTACCCGTGACACGCCACATATTTGTTTTGGTTTCGCAGCGGGCTCACCAGTATTTCCCACGCTTTTTTTTGGATTTTACGCATATAAACCCCCATATCTCACGCAATTTTGAAAGTTTCAATTAAAAAAAAATATGGATGATCAAGTAGAAACTACTTGTGAATATATGAAACATAATTCTGATGCAAAACTAACTACAGTGGCGCGACAATTTCAAGTAACACGCGACCGTTTTCGGACACGAGCTCAAGCAGGCTCAGGCAAAAGAGGCTCAAAAGTAGCGAAAAGTAGCGAAAACGAGACATTTGGCTGGTTAAAATATTTTCATTAGTCTCTAAATCTATTCAAAGACCTGTACTAAGTTTACGGTATGTATTGAGCCTATTATGAACACAGTACTTTAAGTTTTTCGTCGAAGTTCATCATCGCTCGAAACGGCCCACATTGTAGAGGAGAACTGGGCCAGGCGTTTATAAAGCATAATTACTACAAAAAGGCTCATCAAAAAACGAACAAGTAATATGTGTAAACCATAATAATGTATCCAGAGGTTTATTTGGAAAATTTGGCATTGTGTGAGCTATCGTCATTAAATTATGCAGTCTCTTTATTAAAACCGGTCCTATCTATGTTCCCTAGTATCTCCGGAAACGAATGCTCGTCCCTTAGGACAGTTTTGAATCTATTGAAAAGCCCATTACCAATACTCAAGCCCCCACTAGCACTTCTATTAGATTAAGGGACGTTTTCGATGAGCCTTTTTGTAGTAATTATGCTTTATAAACGCCTGGCCCAGTTCTCCTCTACAATGTGGGCCGTTTCGAGCGATGATGAACTTCGACGAAAAACTTAAAGTACTGTGTTCATAATAGGCTCAATACATACCGTAAACTTAGTACAGGTCTTTGAATAGATTTAGAGACTAATGAAAATATTTTAACCAGCCAAATGTCTCGTTTTCGCTACTTTTCGCTACTTTTGAGCCTCTTTTGCCTGAGCCTGCTTGAGCTCGTGTCCGAAAACGGTCGCGTGTTACTTGAAATTGTCGCGCCACTGTAGTTAGTTTTGCATCAGAATTATGTTTCATATATTCACAAGTAGTTTCTACTTGATCATCCATATTTTTTTTTAATTGAAACTTTCAAAATTGCGTGAGATGTGGGGGTTTATATGCGTAAAATCCAAAAAAAAGCGCGTGGGAAATAGTGGTGAGCCCGCTGCGAAACCAAAACAAATATGGGGTGTGGCACGGGTATCAGAACGCTTTTTAATGTCTGTTTGTAAATCGCGAATCTTCACTTAGTGTCTGACTTTTCAGTTGACATTTCTCTGTCCCTTTACTATCTTGTTTTCCTTTATTGTCGATTAGCTTTGAATTAATTCATGAGCTCGTTTCAAAGTATCTTTTCAACCTGTTCACCCCGTTCTCTTGCTTATCCCATTTTATTTTTCGATTCTTACCCATTCATTTCTGGGCATTTTTGGGTCAGTTCATTTACATTGTGTTCATTTTCTTCAGTTAGTTGTTGACTTCCGTGCCAAACTTACCTTCCGTTCTTGGCTGCCCTTATTCATTCTCTCAGGAGAACCATTTGCGCTTTGAATCAACATTCGTTTTTAGTCTCACTTAAGTTTATGAATCCGTACTTTGATTCTGTGAAGGTTCCTTGAGTCTGTTGTGAAATCATTACTCTAGAAATAATCTCGACAACTTTTGGGGACTTTATTTTATTGTGATTTATTCTTCCATTTTAGGTTATCTTATGCGATCATTGATAATTTATGGTATCGAATAGAACGAAGTTGTCCCGCTCATCTCTGTCTTACATTACCTTTTTAATGTAGTTTCGTTTAAAGCTTTTGCTGCAATTTGCCGATCATGAACACATTCTCGCCATAAGAGCCAATTCTTTGCATGTACCAAATTAATGTCTCAGTTCCTGTCCCTCATAAAATTTCAGTGCAAGAACCGACGTTTATCAGATTCCCCTAATAATCTCCCCTTTGTTTTATTCTTTTCACAAAGGCTCGTGAATATATTTATGTACTAAATCTTGCCAGTTTCTGAACTTCCATATTGGTGTTGTATTTGTTCATAACATTTCCAAGTCTCTTGGATGAATAAATTATAAGATTGTAGACCAACTCTATAGTTTACAATTCTCGCTCTAAACATCATCGGATCCCTTAAATCGCAAATCCAGGATCACTTCATAAATCGATTTTTCCCTATGATGATCATTTTGTATGTGAACTCTATTTACTCGAGGATTCCCCTTATCTCATTTGAGAAATTTGTGGTACCTTTCCATCACTTTTTCCTTAATCTCATGAATCCTACACATTTCAACTCCCATGAACATGTCAATTTTGAGAGGTTATTATAGATCAAAATAACTCCTCTATTTCCAGTTGTTGATTCTGCAAGAAGATCTGCGATTCCTAGTCGAAGCTGCCCTCATCTAGTGGAGCTGCTCTCGCCTGGTGAATCTCCTCTCATCTGATAGAAGCTTCAATTTGATAAGTTTACGTATGTATGAAGGGTGATGAATAGAGATAATAAAACTTCCAACTATCCTACAAAACAAGAACAGTATTTGCTGTCATTGAGCCCTATTTCCACGGCAATTTGGGGTAGCGATTAATTTGAACTGTGCTTTTGAGGCAAGTTCGATGATTCTATATTGGGTCATTCTAGCAGGGACATTTGTGAATTTTGTGATGCACCAGAAATAATGGAAGAAAGCGATGGGGGCCGAGACAGGAATTAGTTAATGGGGCCGACATTTAGCATGCCTGCTTAGCTTATCCCAATTCATACCTAGATACTTGCTACTCGTCACCACGTAAAAATAAATTTCATTCCCAAACTGAACAGCCATGCTAGGAAGGCGATATTTCTATTCTTCTAGACTTAGTTCAATTTCTTCGAGTGCTGGCCCGTTTATTCGTAATTTTATATATTGGCCATTTATTACATTAACATGGTTACCTGTTTTGATTCTTTTCAAAGGTCATGTTGGAGAAATTACTCAGATCACTGGTGAATCAATGTATCCTACCTTTAATGCAAATTTCAATAAAGACTTGAAAAAAGACATTTGCTGGACCAAAAAATGGCGTGCAATCGATGATCTCAAGAGAGGAATGGTCGTAACCGTTAGGTTCGCAAAAAGATCTTAAATAAATAGAACTTTATGAGATTTCCTCACAGAACTCCCCCAAAGAGGAAAATTAATAAATAAAGATAGCAACAGAAAGCTAATATTTTTTTAGAAACCCTCTTAATCCAGAAACACTTCAAATTAAACGTATCGTTGCGCTAGAGGGAGACACTGTTTTTACTCGATCGCCTTGTCCAGTCTCCAAGGTTCAAATTCCTCTTAATCATATTTGGGTTGAAGGCGATAACAATAATGCATCCAAAACTTTGGATAGCAATACATACGGACCAATTCCTGTAAATTTAATTCAAGGCAAAGTCACGCATATTTTGTTTCCATTTGAACGGCTTGGTCGTGTTCAATGGTCAGAAAATCGCGTGGATGCTCGATTTATTCAAGGGAAACGAGATAGTGCTCCTGGCTGGTTTGAAGAATCATAGGGGTCAAGATAGCCAGCCACAAAAGCTTTGTCATGGCTCTAAATTACGCCGCAAGTGACGAAGTTGTTATTTTAACTTATGTTGGAATCCATCACCTAATATCAAGGAGAGTAGAATATTTGGCGAAATTTCCTTTTTGAACTTTTTCCTATCGATAGGAATTCAATTTTTATCTTATAAACCTAAATTATTATGGAGTAGTAAGAAATGATTTATTTTTTACTCATAAGTACTTCGTTAATTTTACAAAAGATTAGTTTATTATCAGAATATTTAGGCTGCTTGACCTGACCATGAGATTTGGAAATCTAATGCCATTTATTATAACTTTGATAAGTCCTGAGACAAAAAGTATTCTATCAAGAAAATGCACTCTTTTTCACAACATTAGACGGGCAGCTGTTGAGGCATATTTATAAGTTGAAAAGGCATTATGATAGACAATAATAAATGTTAAATTACGATATTCGTTTCACATATCCTTCAGAGCCTTTTTCGGACAGAAACTAATCATCATCTAGCCATCAAAGCCTATTATATATTTGTCGTTTGAATTATATTAAGATTTTTCAAAATTAGCATAGTACCAGGAAGCCATAAGATCTGGAGAATGTCGTACATTTCCAAGGCGTCTAGAGACATTCACGAATTTGAATAAGTCCCTGGATTTAAGATGACAAATGAGTGGATCAAAAAAGAATCATACATATAAAGTTTTCAATAAATGAGATACCATTTGAACTTGTTGAATATGAAAGTGTACAATCTTTCGAAAACTGGCTAGTTTGCTAGAGTAATCAACTCGAATGAAAATGTAGGACAGGGAAAAAAAAAAAAAAAATAGTTTTAGGAATCGAGTCAGATGTATTTTAAAAATTGTTTGCTCACTCTTAGCACTATAACAAACGACTTATATCTAGCAATCCTAGGGACGTGGGAGACGTTCTATGTACGAATAGATCCGACATTTTCGCCGTCCGTTCAGGGGCTCACTCAAACTATATTATCCGAAAGGGAATTCTAGGAAGACAATTTCTTTCTCTCGGAAAGTGAATTACTCAGCATCTCTGATTGCACGTAAGAAATTTTAATGAAGACAAAGTCGTTGTGCTGTATGACAATATCCACAATGAGCATGATTTAAATTCCCGAGGAGATAGGTTCAACCTATTGACATTCCCACGTTGAACATGTCTCCTCGGGAGATTTCTTCTTATTTACCTTGGTTCATCCCAACTCATTTTTCAAAAAAAAAAAAAAAAAAGGCCGAGATACTCTACTTCGATGACATCTAAAAACTATCCTTTTTGGGATTTTGTTAACTTACAACTTAAACAGACTAGATAGGCTGGCTAATTGCTTGTCATTCAAATGCCCCATACGGATATATCATTTATCTCCTTCACCCACCACCCTCACTTGAGCTCTTGAGGCTTTTGAGGAATTACTATCCATGGATATATTTTTGATTTGATATTCTCTTTTAGCGTCTACCTTTTTTTGGCATAATCAGTGACAAATGCTTTTCAGTCCCTTTTTTAGATACTGGTTCAAAATTGTAATACCTATTGATAATACCGACATTGGCATGTCCATGTAGTGTTTATTGCTATAAGTAAGCATGGAATTTTTTAGTATCCTAGTGAACATGAGCAACTATCAAAAGTCGAAGGCTAGCAACATTTGTTATTTTTCAATAAATACATCCTAGATGAGCAAAGTCTTTTTTAAACCCTCATTGCGAATGACGCAAATTCCCAGAAACCGCGCCAAATCTTCCATGAATTTTAAATCATAAGAGCAATCATTCTCTATTCAAGCCCTTAATGAAGACCTAAGTTATTCTTGTGAAATATCATAATTTTATCATATACATATACAAAAAGAATAAACCAAGAATTGGTGTTTAGACAGGGAAATCTTGGGATGTCTTTCAACCCAAACTCGATAAGTCTTTTCTTCAGTTCTTCGTACCACATGAGTGGAGATATTTTTAATCCATGTAGTGCGAGAACTACTTCCAATATTTTACCTTCGCCGTATTAAATGTCGTCTGGCATCTCAGCATATAATCTGTGGATAAGTTTTGCATTTAAAAAGGCCGTTGGGACATCGTATTACCTTAATTCCAAATCGAAGTAGTTGGAGATTGAAGTGAGCGCTCGAAAATTTCGAATTACCAGTGTTGCAGTATATTTATTTTCCAAAAGTTCTTCCTGATCACCTTGAACAACAAGACGTGCATTAAATAATGTCAAATATCCATTCTCATTAGATTTATACTTAAATATCCATACCAAGGGAGGAACTTCGGCATCTATTATAGATATAGTTAGGTCTGTCGTTATGAAGCAACCTTTTTGTTGCAGCGAGCTACATTCCTTGATTAATTCTTTTCTCAATTGCTTACCAAAAATGTATTTTTAAGAGCTCTAACACCTTTTGGTGATGGTGGTAATTAGTTCTGATCAATCCGTGGAATATTTTCAACTGCACTATCCTTAGACGTTTTTGCAGCAAATTTGCGCAAATATGTCTATAGGGGCATAATTTCAAGTGAAGTTACTTACGTCTGTATAACGAAAATTAAGATTGTATGCCTGTCTACAAGTAAGCATACTAGTAATGATCAAGATTGTATCATATGGATAAAGATTTATTTGTGGAGGAGCCACTTCTCCGTGTGCACGATACCCTCCTGGCACTGAGTATGACCCTGGAATATTTTCATTTTGTTCGGAATTTTTTTGTAGTTTATCCTAAGTTATTATAATACCACTACTTGTACAGTTTTCTTTTGAAACATATCTAAGACCTGAGAGAGTTGCTGTTAATAGCTGGCGTTGTGATTGAGGGCCAGCTTCTTGTGCGTCCTTTTGAATTTCATATATTTTTCCACCCTCTACGTTTGATCCGTATCTGGTAAGTGGGGATGGAATAGTGTAGTGATATTGTAGTTGGCGTTGCGTGAGTAGATTTTCAAAACTGGTTTCATTTTCATAGTTATTTTCAGACTATTCAAGGAGTTTGATATTTTGACGTATAAAAGTCTGTTGAACATAATTATCACGTCTTAATCAATTCGATCCAAGTTTCCCAATCTTTTTTTTGATGAAGTATTACTGATATTCGTGATGATACTGTCACTTTTGTATTACTGAGTCCAGACTGACTCTAAATACTCTTGTCGTCGTACTGATAATCTTCATTTGTTTAATAAAACTTACGACAACTGTGAGAGCCGATCAGATGTAATTAAGGCAGTGGAAATTTCATGAATATCCCCCAAAATCCATTATATAGATATTAACAAGACACTATCCTCCACAAAAACTATCCCTCAATATAAAATCATCCTATACATATATCAAGCACAAAACAAATCCGCTGATATTGCTCTGCTATGCATAAATCTTTCTTATCAAAAGATAGAGTACGATTTTAATGTAGAGACGTAGGTTCTTGGTTATCTGGAGTCTGCTGACTTACTGTAGCCATCTCAGCACGACGAATGTATGGTACATTTGGACACATACTTCGATTATGATCAGTAGTTACACGTCCTTTACAAAAAAACCCTAGCGTGTCCCCTTTCTAAACAAGCTGTTAAGTGGTGCAGTTGAGGTTGACCCTATTCATGCTGGATGAGTATTCTGTTTTTTTAGGCTAGACTAATTGAAACATGTTGGCGCTGATGATTGCTTCGTCTCTACCCCGTCTCGGTATCAAGAATTGGGGGATTTTATAACTTTGAATTAGCACCAGGAAATAATTTATACCAATGCCAATGAAAGTGGAAATCAATAGAATGGATTGACTCTTCATTATTAAGTCTCACAGTTATCATATGTCAATAAGGTATTCCCACTGACCTACTGTAGGTACCAGTACAAATAATGCTAGTGTTACTTGCTGGTAGATCCTCCCTCCTAGCTTTCCATACTAGATATTTTGTGTGTAGTTTTTCTACTGCAAAAGGGTTGGTAATCTGACCCCGAAGATTAACAAAAAATCTGCCAATTTGAGTAATCCAAGTGCTTGGAAGATGTTGAGCTTGATGTGAGCATATTTCGTAGAATTGGGCATCAAAATGTAGCTTTATTGCTGGCCAAATAGTTTTCGTATTTTTCCTTGGATTATCAATCTAGCTCTTAATGATATGAGGATTTCCTTCGATTTGAGAAATTTTCGTGGTTCCGGCGTAGAAAATGCAGTCAATGAATGCATGTATAACTTTCGCTTTATATTTTACCTAGCCAGTGGCCGAGACAATACTCAAACACCGAAGAGAGCTCAAACAGCAAATTGGAGACTCTCTTGCTTATGCTCCGGCCTATGTGAGGACAAAAAGTCCGAATTTTAAGTGATGTACTATTAGAAGGAATAAATGATTGGTACAAAAAAGCAGGTAAAGAAAATAGGTGCCGCTGTGGGAGATGAAAATTAATTGAACATTGTGAAGCGTTTACTATTCACATATAGTACCTTAGTAGTATTCAGCTAGAAGAACTAGTTCCAATTGATCTATATGTCCACCGAGCTCGATTGAAGTAAAGAACAAAACTCTTCTCTGAAGTCAAACAAAAGCGACGGCCTCCTGAAAAAGAATTTTGGCTTCAGAAGTAGTCAATGAGAGCCTAGCAAGTGGAATGTATGATAGAACTATGTCAGCTAATGGGAAACCATCGAACTGGAATGCCCAAGTGGTATTAGTTGATATGAGTGAAAATCCGGATTCATGGGATAAACCTAGAATTACGTTCAATTACCAGAATTCCAAGGAGTATGCCTGGATACTATCTGGAATTGATGGCTAAGGTACATGATTATGTTTCAGAACTATCACACCAGTTATACCTAAAGTTTGATGTATGGCATGGATACTGGAGCAAAGTTATGCATCCCGAGGATAGAAATATTTTCGCCTTAACGGTTTCAGAAATTTATAAATTCTAACCCAAGGGAATACTATAGAGCTCTATAAGTGTGAGATTTTCCTTTCACGGGTTAATTTTTATCATACTAGGATATATTCCAGCATGAAAGGATGATTTTCCGGGTATGAAATCTCTTCTTGTGACGGCGGGTGATTTGAGAGTTGCAAAATTCCCCACAAGTCGTAGAGAAAGTCTAAAAACTTCGTGTCCTTATGGTGTGCTTGAACTATTTCCCAGGAATGATGATACGTACGGAGACCTAGTGACTAATTTAATTGTGAATCGTGAGGTCAACAGAAAAAAAGTTTTCATGAGCTTGGAATATCAAAAACATCGAAAAAAAAAGAACGATCTAGCAGCCAGAGCACAGCATACTAACTCATAACATGTTTTGCTCGGAGTTGAAAGAACCGCAGGGAAGAAGCTCAGACCGGCATTGCAAAGACCATATATTGTCACGGGACTCGGAGGTGATATGAGGAAGTCCTACATAACAAGACAAATTGATGGATCTACGATCCTAAAACACTACTACGGGGATCACCTGTGGCTTTTTCGCCTTAGAGAAACAAACTTGATTACTCACGAGGAGAAAATCCAGACGATCAGAATATCCTATTGGGTAGTACAGCTTTCAAGTTGCTAAGAAGTTTTCGTGAGGTCCCGGGAGTCGATACTAATGTAAATCAATCTAGGTAACAAAATGGAAGACTATTTGAAGTTGTAATCGAATATATGACGAGTGAAATGCCAAATCTAGCATGCCAGTGAATTACATGACGTTTGTAACCACCTATACTCCCCAATAGCTTTATTATTGAGGGACTATATTCTTCTTGGGTAAATGATCCCTAGTATTGATCCTCTGATGTCAAGTCATGGATTGCAGCTGTTGTTTTTTAATTTAAAGATGTTTGACAATGGAGCTACATCGGGGATTTGTTTTGAGAAGAGACATTGATGATGGCCTGAATTTTTCGGGCTATAGTTGCGATAGGCATCGCAGCATTAGTGATACAGAATGTATATAAATACCCACGTATTGTAAATGAGGAATTAGATGTTGTTACAATTATTTATGGGAAATGTTAACCACACATCAGTTTTTTACTAGCACCACATCACATCACACCCTTGTCATCTTTATTAATGATAAAGTTGTGATTGGTGGATTAATGCTATACCCGTCTCATAGGTCATTTAGTCTTCTACTAGGTAGGCTTTGGTGAGCTTCTCGAATTTTATGTGGCGACTGTGATACAATAGGACTTTGGATACGTTTATTATTTAATGTAAAAGCTATATAGAATACTAATTTACAAAACATCGCCCGCCGAGACATTCTACCGGTCTCACACAGAGTGGCTACTCAAGAGTAAAAGTTGTTTGAAGCTAGATTGTTAAAAAGGACAACCTATTCACTTGCCGGGTAAAGCTAAAACTGACTTCTGTTAGTATGTATATAAATCCGTCTCTTCTCTTAAACCTGTTCGTTTGGTCTGAGCTCATTTGGTTAGTGCGAAGTGTCCGGAAATCCAGATGGAATAATACTAGAAACTCTTCTAAGACATGTCCGTGAATTAAGACCGCTAATATTACAAAGACGAATGCTACGTTTTCTCTGTAATTTTGGAGATTGGTTAGATTGTTGCTATAATTGTGGTTGTTGAACATTAGTTTCTTCTACATATTCAAACGCGGATGTGTTACGGCGCTGTTTTAAATACAAGGTTATGAGAAAGAGTATAACTACCTTTTGCTGGCTAATGTGAGCTTAAGATTGTTTAGATGAAGAAGATATAGTAGGATAATGATGTATATATTATATTCTAATTAGTTGTCCTTCTTAAACGGGAGAATATCTATCTTATATACATAAACTATATCGGTGACAGTACTCATATCAGATCTCCAGAATATTCTTTTGGTGTCTTTAATTATGGGAATCGGTATTTGTACTACACTTTTTCGGTCGCTATACTACACCCCCCCACCCTCCCCTGAACTTAATTGTGATTGGTGGAGCCTGACATATTGGAGAATTTCATAGTTGAGGTAATGTAAATATTGATTGATGGTATTATTTATACGCTGTATAATAGTAGGACCACGAAGATGTTTAAAATATTAATGGAGATGACTATTTAAAATCATAAAAATATATACTTACACAGATCCACGTTGCCAACTTACAGACCATCGCCCTCCGAGACATTCTACCGATTTCAGACAGTGTCCGATTTCAGGCATAGAAGCTGTTTGAAGCTAGGTTATGAAGAAAGACAATCGTTTTCTCTGGTAGTTCCCACAAATATTTTATTCTAGAGAGATCACATTTTCTAAAGTGATAGACTATTGGTCAAATGGTGAAGCTGAATTTTGTTGGGCAATAGATGTAGTAGGATCATCACGCAAAGGACATGTACGAGAGTTATGACCAACAGTATTGCAGAGACCACAACTTCTAATCCTCTGAGGTTGTATTGTGTGCTGTTGTGCTTGTTCAGCGTACTCAAAAGCGGATGGGTTACGGCGTGTTGAGCCCGTGGGCCTGCCACGAGTGTGTGCTGTAAGCGGGTTCCGTACTTCAAGATTTTGCCTAGTAACATTTATAAGGGAGCGTAGGAGTAACTGCTGTTGGTGGGGTAGTACATTTGCAAGTCGCTGTTCGATCTCCAAAAGTACATTTCTTGAATCTAAAACCTCATCAGGTTGGACTAGTTGTACAGACTCTTGCTGGCTTAGCCACCAGTGCTGGTCGAAGTCATGTAAAGACAAGATAGATGTTGGCTCGGCCAGCATCCTTCTAAGCCGGTGACTGCATGGTATTCCCATTGTTGGAGCAAATACGTTTGAACACTGTTCGTCCTCAGGCGCCAAAGATTTGTGGTTCTCTATTCTTGCAAGCTTCAGCGCATGTCGAGAGATGCTCTTCTTTACATCTCTCCAGAATGACTGACTATATTCAACCAAGTTATGTGTGCGTTGAAAATTATTAGTCTGACTGAGATTGCGCTCCTGATCATCACACGCCCTCTCAAGCAGCAAACACACTCCCAGCATATCACCAGTAGACACTTGTAACCATTTTTTTAGCGCTGCATGCGCGCTTTCAACCCTCGATGTGGTCTTATGTCCAAAGTGCCTGGCATTACGGGTCCAAGCAAGAACAAATCTCTCCTTATGACAAAGCCAAGTCGCCGAGAGGTAAGAGTACACAGTAATTGGAACATTTTGGCGCAATTTTTCTAGGCGCTCACCGTACGTTATATAAGAGGGTGAGTTTATTAGAGACTGCCAGAGCCCCATGAACTCTTGCCAAGCTTCTTCAGTAACAAATGATCCTCGTTGCTTAGGAAGTATATTTTTATTTATATGCCATAAGTATAATAATGATATAGAGTTCGGAAATACTGTAGTGATGGCATTCATTAAAGACAATTCCCGATCAGTGATGAACACTGAATCTTGAAAATGAATATTTTGAGCCACAAGGCATTTTTCGAGCTCATACATTGCCCAAGTGTAGAACTCATACGTTTCTTGACGCATGAAACAGAAAAAAATTGTGAATGTCTCGTTGGTCGCAGTTACACCTGTTCCGTGAAGTAGAGGCATTTTATACTGATTAGTTTTATAGATACTATCTAAAAGAAACACCTTATTCGCCGAAATATTTTTCATAATAGTTTCGGCTTTTTTTGGATTGATGAAAAGACAAGCGAGGATTCCGTCTTGGTCACGTTTGTAAGAACGCTGAACATTCTGCATGAATAGTATGTCTAGCAATGCCTCTATTTCTGATCTACCATCAAGCAATTTTCTTTTTTTTGACTTTTTAATGTTGTAAATGTCTTGACGAGTTGATAAATTACTCGAGTTTTGTTGGTTTAAAGCCCCTATTACAATGCGAGGTTTTGCCCCGATACTGCTCAATTTATGGACAGTTTCAACTTCTGCCTCAGTGAGAGATCTTGCAGATGGATATGCAGCAACATTATCTGCAGCCTCATGATTGTGTTCTGCATTAATAATACTTGCAGACCAACTATTACCTCCTTCATCATCTTTTGATATACGGAGAAGGAACGGACAATCTTGTCGTAATGTGCAAGTACTTTTTACATTAGCCTGACTAGTTGGTTTACCACTATGAAAACATTGTAAAATTCTATGTTTGATCATGCCACCAGCTTTGTTTCCTATCCTTCGTGTACGTCGAATATTCAAACAATAACCATTTGCCTTTGCGTAAGATTTCTCGGCCTCAATTGCTTCTTCGAGTGAAGAATAAGACATAATCATTGATAGATTTGAACGAGAGATATTATTAGTGTCCATTGTCAAGCTAGTAGGATTGATAAGTTGTAGGTCTTGAATGTCTAAGGTGTCAGTTACACAAAGAATGATGAGCTTAGACTCACTATTTAGAATTTTTTGGGTTGGTATTCAAAGAGTATGTTAAAGTTAGGTGGATTTAGAATTATGTCTTGCTTGCGATAATTGATAGATTGTTTTGATGACAGTTATTGTTTACAAATTTTTGTATATTTACAATTAGGTTACCTTGTCAACAATGACATGGATTAAATAGTCTATCCATCACTTTTAGAGGCACTAAGCAAGGGTTTACAGGGAGCTGGCCTGTCGATAATGTAGCTGACATAGGCAGCGCTGGAGCATTCTCAAATATGTCAGGCTCCACCAATCACAATTAAGTTCAGGGGAGGGGGGATGGGGGGGGGGTAGTATAGCTACCGAAAAAGTGTAGTACAAATACCGATTCCCTTAATTATACATAGAATATTCTGCCGTATTCTAGATGTTTCACTAAGAACCTACCATCGATAGTTGTATCCAATCTGTGCTCTCTATTATTTACCACTAGCTTGGTAATAGGATCGACTGCAGATCACAACAGGCGCATTGATACTGTGGGTCTCCCACGAGTTGGTGCCAACGTTGGAATCCGCACCTCTAAATCTCGATCAGAAATTTGGCGGATAGAAGAGAAATATGTTTCTCGCTGATGAGACATAAGTAATTGGCTACGTTGCCAGATATGACTAAATAAATTGTCAATATCAATGTTTTCAGCATTCGGTACGATTACCATCCCATGGGGATGATCTAATTAGCAACATTGATCAAAATGATCTATGTATATGATATGATTATTTGCTACAATTTGCCTTATTCTATGGCTACAAAGTATGCCCATTGTATTAGTGAATATGTCTCTGCATGGTTCAGCTTCAGGTGCTAGGGACCTTTGGTATTGCTCCAAGCAAAGCTTCATTGCGTGCTGGGAGATTTTTTTATTAACATCGGCAAAAATTACTGACTACATTTGACCAGGAAGTGAGTTTGCTGAAAATGATTTTTTTTGGTTCAGTAAACGTTATTGTTCCTCGCATGCTTTTTCTAACAGCGAACATACTCCGAGCACATTACCTGTCGACACTTGAATCCATTTTTTAATCACCGAGTGAGCACCTTCGACTCTCGACGTAGATACATGGCAAAAGTGCCTATAGTTGCGAGTCCACGCCAGAACAAAAAATTCCTTGTAACAAAGCTAGGTTCTCAAAAGATATGCTTTCATTGATTCAGGGACGTCTTCAAAAAGTTGGTTTAATCAATCATTATACTCAAATATGAACGGTGAATTGACTAAAGCTCGCCAGAGTCTCATAAAATCATCCCAAGTTTCCACAGAATCAAAAGCTGAGCATTGCTTTTCAATTAAGTTTTTATTTATATGCCATTTGCACAGCATACGGTTCGAAGAAGGAAAGATAGTAAATATGGCATTTTTTAATGCAATTTCATAGTCTATCACAATAACAGAGTTTTGCCATACTAATATTGTACCTAGTGAAGAAGTTGTTTAATTCATTCATGGCCAACGTTAACGATTATTCGACCTCGCTGCGTAAGAAACAAAAGAACAAGGTGTAAGTCTGATTGATGGCTGCCACACCAATTCCAAGTGGCAAAGGCATCTGATATCTATTTGTCTTGTATGTGCTATCAAATAGGAAAACTTTGTTTGCTGAGAATTTTTCGACAATTATTTCAGCAGATCTTGAGGCAATAAACAAAATCCGTAGGTTGCCTTAACTATCACGAGAGAGAACATGTTGAAATTTTGAAGAAATTAGTACATCCAGTAAGGCTTCTATTGGTATTCTTCCAACTAACATATTTCTCTTTTTTGAAGCCCTGATATTGTAAATATCACGAACTGTTATGGTCAGCACGTGACCCTGAGTTCAAATTAAGATCAGCCTTATCCCTGTTGTATTTATTGGGCTTAGTGCCACAAAATAACGTAAATAAGATGATATTCCAATCATCAAGATATGTTAACGTGTTTGACCACCGAGTGTCCGCGAAATCTCTAGGCAACCACAATACATCTTCAGTGCGTTATGTCTCAACCAAAAAATGTGCAATCTACCCAGAAAGTAGGCAGGCTTGCTCTCGCATTACAAGCCTTTCAGGATGGCCAGTTTGAAACCCCTGAATAGAGTGCTACAGCTTTCAATGTTGTTGCTAAAACCTTACGAACATGCGCGAACAGAATACAACCACGACACAATTGCCAGCCTAACTGCCAGAAGCTTACCCTGACTGAAAAATATACTGTTATCCGATATATCATCAATCTTGATTCGCGAGGATTTTCTCCTAGACTGGTTGAGGCAGAAGATATGGCAAATATATTGCTAGAAGCGCGGAGTGAATAGAAGGCTGGCAAGAACTGGACTAGGAGATTTGTGAAGCGCTCAGATAAACACCCAAAACAATAGATCTGCCCGTACCAAATGTCTCGGTCCCAGAAACATTTGATGGATCACGCGCAGAGTTTGATACTTTCACGACGACTTTACAGCTACATTTTAGATCAAATCTTCAGGCATTTAGATCAGAAGAATCTAGAATTATTTACGCTGGAACATATCTTAGGGGAAGTGCTAATAGCAGGTTCAAACCTCATATAGACCCTTTAACAGGCGCTGTTTCGTTCCTAACTTATGCATCTTTTATAGAAGCTCTTGATGCTGCATTCGATGATCCCGATGCTTATGCAACGGCTGAATGAGAGCTTGAAACGATACGATAAACTGGGTCTTGTGCAAATTATTATGCCCATATCGTATCAATATTTTCTCGTTTAAAGTGGCAAGAAGAGGGCGTAAAAATTATCTTTTTTCGGAAAGGACTTAAGGACACCCTTAAGGATGCTATTGTGGGAAAAAATACCCCTAAAGTATTTAACGAATTTGCAACTAGGTGTATCGCATTAGATAATGAAATTTACGCTCGGTCTCATGAGAGAAACCCAAAAAATAGTCCCTTATTGGAGTCACGAAAAGGAAACCACAACCCATTGCTGATCCCACCTCCTAACTCTGCATCACTAACCTCCCCGCCAACCTCTCCAGATACACATTACGACCCCATGGACCTCGAAAATTCTTAGGCGGGTAAAGTAGCGCGCAAAGCGTACCGCAAAGCTCACAGTTTGTGTGGATATTGTAGTAAGCCTGGGCACAAAGTCGCCTCATATTCAACATTAACAACGCGACTATCTGGTTCTCAACAACAAACTTCCATCAATGAGCTAAATAATAGTCAGATTGATAATGAGCCAAAAAATTAATATTGCTAGAGAAAACGCAGCATTTCGCTAGCCCTTTATATACTTTATCCTCTAATGTCGCTTCAAATTCTACCGTTTCTTTTTATAATTGTTCAACACCTTGTACTTCAGTCCGTGATTTAAATAAAACCCAAAATCATGCCTCTACTATAACTTTTGGTTTACAGAATCCGTCTCTCTTAATCCACAATTTTAATCTTGGTTACGAAAAATCTTTAACAAATACTACCTTTTTAAACTGTAATACTGGAGCTTTTACAATGATTGACTCTGGAGCTTCAACGTCATTCATTGATGAGTTTTTCGCAAAAAAATATAAATTTACTCAAAGAAAAAAAATCACCTGAAACAGTCCGAGTTGTAGATGGACGAGAATCTTCATCGGGTCTTATCACGCATGAGATAGATTTGACAATGGAAATTGATGGACATGAAGAAAACCTTACATTTCAAGTTACTAAAATCGCTCGCTATCATGTTATCCTTGGTAAATCCTGGCTTTCAAAGCACGATCCCAAAATCAAATGGAGTACAAATCGTATCAATTTTAAATCGTCATATTGTCGCAACTACTGCCTTAATCAACACAAATCTCCCAATAAGAATTTTAATACCATGTTCCAGTCTATTGATCAATCGTACTTATCAAATTTGCCAAAAAATCATTGTGACAATCTTTCGTCTCGCTCTTCGTCTCGCTTCTTCCATACAGCTCAAAACTTCGAACTGTTTTCAGTATCTATTGAAGATATCTTTAATTACTTAGATAAAGTTCAAAAATCCGAGGCTGAAGAATTTGAAAAACTTCAACATCGAATACTACCCCAATTCCAGGATTTTTCACACTTGTTTTCCTCAAAACAAGCAGAAAAACTGCCACCGCATAGATATATTGACCATGAGATATCTATTCAGCAGGATAAAAAGCTGACGCTTGGGCCATTGTACTCAATGTCTAATGCTGAACTTGAAGCATACGAGAATATTTGCGTGAGAGTCTTAAAAAGAGATTTATTGAACCATCCAACTCATCTTTTGCATCTCCGGCTCTTTTTTTTAAGAAACTAGGCGGCGGAATTCGTTTTTGTGTAGATTATCGTAGACTTCCCTTCAGCATCTTCTTAAAGCAAAAATATTTACGCGTCTTGATTTACGGGGTGCCTATAACCATATAAGAATAAAGCCGGAGGACGAACCTAAAGCAGCTTTTAGAACAAGATATGGACTTTACCAATACAAAGTTATGCTATTTGGACTAACGAATGCTCCAGTACCTGTCAACAATTCGTAAACGATGCACTTGGAGACTTTCTCGACATTTTTGTAGTAGTATATTTAGACGACATTTTAATCTACTCCAAAGACCCCAACCAACATAATGACCATGTCCGAAAGGTTCCCACCAAGTTCCAAGAATTTAATTTGTTTTGTAAACCAGAAAAATGTGAGTTTGGTGTAGATTCGACTACATTCCTTGATTTTGTAGTATTGCCTAAAGGCCTATCTATGGATCCCTCAAAAGTTAAAACAATTAAATACTGGAAGCCACCATCTAATATTAAGGGTATCCAATCATTTTTAGGGTTTGCAAATTTTTATCGAAGATTTATCAGAAATTATTCGCAACTTACAGCCCCCTTATTTAGTCTAACAAAAAAAAGTACTCGATGCATCTGGTCTCAAGAATGTGATGTTGCATTCGAAATCCCGAAAAATGCCTTCATAACAGAACCCATACTCTGACATTTTAACCCCGAGCTTTAGACAGTTTTGGAAACCGATGCGTCGGACCAAGTAATTTCAGCGGTTCTTTCCCAATATCATCCCGATACTAATAAGTTAAAGAGGCTTCATCCAGTGGCTTATTATTCTAGAACTATGACATCAGCGGAGGTCAATTATACTGTAGGAGATAAAGAGCTTTTAGCTTTCGTGGAAAGCTTAAAAGAATATCGTCAATATTTGTGTTATCTATTATCTCCTGTTAGAATCATCACTGATCACCAAAACCTTACTGCATTCACAACAAAAAGAATTCTGAATCGTAGACAAGCGCGATGGGCTCTGGAACTCGCAGAACTTGATTTCAACCTTGAATTTAGACCTGAGATCAAGAACTCTAGAGCAGATGTACTTACTCGTCGGGTTGAAGACTAACACGCCACACAAAATAAAAACCCAAATGATCTAATAATCTCGCCAGCTAAAATTGTCAAACCTAAGAACTTCTTCATTAATGACTCACATTCTCCAAATTATCTCCTTGACACGGAAATAAAGAGCTCCGAGATTCTTCTCCAAAATTTTTAGTTAAGGAATTTAAACAAGAATTAGATTCGGATATATTTGGACAGGAGGTAATTACAGCCTTAAAAAGCTCAGTTCTCCGTCATCCTCAAATTGACCTAGGCTCTTGTACAATAAATGGAGACGGACTCCTGCTTGTTACAGACCTTTTTTATGTGCCGGAAAGTCTCCGCACAAAAATTATTACATTATCACATGATATTCCTACCGTTGGGCATATAGAGAGAGCGAAAACTTTCGAAATTATTTCCCGAAACTTCTGGTAGCCAAAAATAAGATCCTCTATAAATCAATTCATACGTAACTACGACACTTGTGCGAGAATTAAGCCCGTCAGACATGCCCCCTTTGGCTACCTTAAGCCTCTAAAAATACCTCAGAAACGATAGGAATCAGTCTCACTTGATGTCATCACTGGTCTCCCTTTGTCAGTAAGGTTTGACGCTATACTGGTTGTGGTTGATCGGCTTACAAAAATGACGCATTTCATATCAACATCAACAACTTATTCAGCATCCAAACTCGCTATTCTTCTTCGAGATAATGTATTCCACTTACACGGATTGCTTATTTCTATTGCATCAGATAGAGATCCAGTTTTTACCTCAATGCTCGCACGCGAAATGGTGTCTTGTCTTTCTATCAAACTTTGCTTTAGCACCGCTTTTCATCCACAAACTGATGACCAAACGGAGCGAATAAATGCAATTCTTGAACAATACCTTCGAGGATATTGCAATTATTAACAAGATATTTATCACGATTATCTTTCTATGGCAGAATTCTCCTATAACAATTCAATTTCATCATCGACTCGAGTCTTGCCGTTTTTTGTCAACTGCGGTTACAATCCTCGATACCAGATCCTCACCTGTTCGGACTCTCTGATAAAAAACATTGAACTGCACGAATTTAAAAAGCGCTTAAAAAATCTTGAGGACTTTATCCGATCAGAAATTAGATATGCTCAGGAGGTTGCAGCCGATTCCATAAATACTTCCCATTTACCTCCACCCATTTTGAATGCAGGAGACAAAGTTTGGTTTCTTCGAAGAAACATATTGTTATAGATCAAACCATATGTCATGTGATTAATTCTTACGTAACCAAATGTACATATAAGTAGAAAGAAATCTTGATGGAAACTTCATGCTTTTTCATACAACAAGTTATGGCCCTTTATAGCTTCCATTGTAACAAAGCAGTATCAATTCCACCACCGGCCATATTATCGTGCTCCCGTCTTCACATTTAATTTGAAAAAAAAAATTAATTAATTAATTAAACGTAGCAACTAACGCATTCACAATGGCAAATACGGACAAGTTCCCAAAAGATACAATCACAGACACTAATGATGATTCCATTGTCATACCTTCTGGGGGTATAAAAATTGGTGGTATAACCTTTGCTTCTCACAGCGATTTAAAGACCTATTACAAAGAGGCTTCTAGAAAGACAGAGGTTTGGACTGTTTCTGAACGTATCAATAATATAGAAAAACTAGTTCCAATTCCTAAACTGTCAACAAACAATTGGAAATTTTGGCACGAATCAGTTAAAAGATTAATACACTTGACCAAAACTTCGGTTGTTTTCTTTGCCAATTCGCCAGTCACTGACGCCACCATCATGTGGTCGGCATGGTGGGTCTCTAAACTAAGAAAAGCGGTACCTCATATTAAGGCATCTCTTAGCGAATCCCCGCTTTCTCTCCTAGCCGCCATCGTCTCCGAATCACTAATCGCATCTCACGCTAGTCTCATGTTTATAACACAACAATTTTGGGCTCTTCAATCACAAAATAACATGAGCTTACATAGATATATTAGAGAATACCAGAAACGGCTAATTGATGTTAAAGAACACTCTAAAATAGCTCCCGACATAGAAAACCAAATGAAATTTCTCCTCCTTTCATACATCGTCAAACTAGAACCATAACTCTCTTATCGCTGTTGTAGAATGACGCATGACGATATTATCTCTGAGTGTTTAAAATGGATGTCCATAAACAAGAATAAGTTTTCTGATTCCTCCGATAAGACTAAGTGTAAGTTTTGTGGCATCAAGGGACACAAAGAAGATGTATGCAGAAAGAAGAAGAAAGCTATGCAAGAAAAATCAAAATCGGAACAAAATAATAATGTTTTATCAATTAGTGACAAATTAGATACTACGGCGTTTCAATTAGATACAGCAGCAGATTGCCATGTGTCAGAAAATAAAGATGATTTCTCCTCCTATTCTGATAAAATTCAAAGTATTCGTGTTGCCGGAGGAGGTCAAGTATTGACAGCTGGCTGTGGTAATCTTATTTCCCCATCAATTGACAATAAAACAGAAATATTCTGTGGTGCCATATATATTCCTGGTCAGAAAAACCGTATTCTTTCAACAGCCCAACTAGAAAAACAAGGTTTCTCTATTCAGTGGCCTTCCAATTATGGTGACATAAAACTCATTCGTCCAAACGGTACAACATGCGTGATATTTCGTCGTATAACTGGTAGATTGATTTATAAACCCTTAAACCCGGTTTTAAATCAAGCATATTCAATAAGTCGTGATTGGCATAACATTCTCGTTCATTCAGATCAGACAGCCCAGGATAAAATGTTAAAATTTGCTGGTGTAAAGGAAAATAAATTCCCATCTGACTGTGACATATGTTCCAAGGCTAAAATAACTAAATATAAAGGCCATGGGTCACTTCGCAATGCATTAACATTCGGTGAAGCTATTCATATGGATCTAGTTGGAGGACAAAAGACTTTGTCTCCAACTACTACAGATCAATCGGTTCCCCATGCTTCTTGGTTTCTTTTAGCAGTAGATGAATACACTTCTTGGAAATGGGCATGGTCGATTTATAACAAGAAAACTGTCCCTATACAGATTAAACATCTTCTTGCACATATGAAAAATAAGTTCAACTCCATCCCTAAACGACTTCATACAGATATGGGTACTGAATTTAATAATTCAGAACTTCAAGAACATCTTCTTCCTCTTGGAATTGAATGGCAAAAGTCATCCTCACATACCCCTAAGCAAAATGGAATCGTGGAAAGAAATGTGCGTACAGTTACAGAAAAAATGCGGTCACTTCATTTGCAATCAGGATTACCACTCAAATTGTGGCCTATTATTCTTGATGCCGCTATTAATATTCTTAACATCACACCTAACAAAGTAGCACCTCAGTCATCTTACTATGCTGTCTTTGGAAAACATCCCGATATCAAACATTTGCACCCTTTTGGCTGTCATGCTTACTAGCTTGAGCCAGATAGAAATAAATTAAATTCCAAAGCTAAAGAAGGGATTTACATAGGAACAGAATTCACAGGAGGTCACTTAATCTTAAACCCAGAAACAAATAGAACAATAACAAGACGTGATATTCGTGTTCAAGAATCCTCCTTTCCTCTTCGTAATCAAGTACTTAGACTACATTCCAGTAGCCAGGCCACAATTAAATCAGCACTATCTGGACCTAAGGCAAAATTTTGGAATAAAGCTATTGATAATGAACTTGAAAACATGAATCGCAATAACGTTTGGACACCTGTTCCTCGTTCTGAAGCAACAGGGAAAATTATGACCGGTAAATGGACTTTGAAAGAAAAGTCAGATGGAACATTCAAAGCCAGATGGTGTGCTCGAGGTTTCTCTGAGCCATACGCTAATGATACGTATGTTGACGTTCTTGCTCCAACAACATTGCGCTTGTTACTAGCATATGCAGTAGCTCAAAATCTTCATATCCATCATATTGATATAACAGCTGCATTCCTCCATGCTGAAATTGATCGCCCAATTTTTATTGAGCAACCACACGGTCGTGAACAACCTGGAAATCTCGTCTGTAAATTACATAAATCCCTCTATGGATTAAAAACAGCGCCTAAAAGATGGCAAATAAAATTACGACAAGTTCTAAATCAAATGGGCTTTCTTTCCCTAACAACTGATCCAAATATATTTCGATGCAATGACACCATCATATCAACTTATGTTGATGATTTCATGATTATCTCATCATCTCGTGCTGATATTAATGAAACTATCAATAAATTGGCTAGTACATTTAAACTTAAAAATTTAGGAACTTTGACAAAATTCCTCAGAATTACTATTCAAAGAAATGCTTATGGAATACATATTAGTCAAAAAGACAAAATTGAAAACCTATGCGAAGACATAAAAATGGCCCACTGTAATGGTGCCAATACACCAATCTCTGATGATAATCTCATCGATCGTGACATAGATATTGCCTGTTCCAAAGATGACGCTACTCTATATAGATCTGCGGTTGGTCAACTATTACATATTGCTAATATGACTCGGCCGGATATTCAGTATGCAGTTAATCGACTATGCAGATACGTTCGCAACCCTTCACAAAACACTCTTTTGTCACTAAAACATCTGGTGCGTTATATTTCACGCACTAAATCAGCAAGCCTCATATTTTCAAAAGGTATTAATCCTCTACTCACGGCGTAATCAGACAGCAGCTGGGGCAACATAAATTCCCCTAAAGGTACAACGGGCGTCTTCTTTGTTAATGGATCTCCAATCTCATGGTGGTCAAAGAAGCAAACAGTTACAGCACAGAGCACCTATGAGATTGAATGTGATGCACTTAACACACTTTCTGTTGCAGCGCAATGGATCTGTCCTTTATATAATGAACTATTTCAAACTAACAATGGACCAATCATTACTGAAATCGACAATACAGTCGCCATGATAACAGCCACCACCAATAAAATCTCTGCTCGAAATAGAAACTTTCTCATGCGGCACTCCACCGTTCGAGACTCAATAAATAGTAATCTCATTAAATTAAAATATACCCCTACTGATCTTTGTAAAGCAGATGGACTGACCAAAGCACTCCAAAGGCTAAAGCACACCTCTTTCTGTAATCAAATCATATTGAATCTAAAGCATTCAGTCTCTGGAGGGGTGTTATAGATCAAACCATATGTCATGTGGTTAATTCTTACGTAACCAAATGTACATATAGGTAGATAGAAATCTTAATGGAAACTTCATAACTTTTCATACAACACATATCTACAACTAGACCTTCAAATAAACTCGATCATTAAAGACTCGGTCCATTTAAAACTAAAAAAAAAATATCATCCCATACATACGAATTAAACCTCCCGCATACAATGAAAATACACCATGTTTTCCACGTGTCGCTCCTAGAACTAGTAGCAATTGATCAGGTCAAATTAATCCACCTCCACCACCTGTTATTGTGGATGGTGAATTGGAATACGTAGTGGAGGAAATTCTAGTTGCCAACCCTCACGGGAAAAAATCCTTTCTTGTTTAATACCTAGGTGATCCTATTCCAACATGGAAACCATACGAGTTTGTTAAAGATGTTGAGGCACTGGATAGGTTCTTAGCTAAGTACATAGCAAAAAACTATATCCGCTCGTAAGAACTTCGCTCATAAATAGGAGTATAGTGTTATGGCCAACACGTGACCCTGAGTTCAAATTGAGATCAGCCTTATCTCTGTTGTATTTATTGGGCTCAGTGTTACAAAATAATGTAAATAAGATGATATACCAATCATCAAGATATGTTATTCATTATGTTTGTATTTTTAGTTATGCTTACTAGGATTGATGTATTTAAGAAACTGGCCCGCTGCAAGACTTTCTTCTCCAGCTTTGCAATTTGTATTTATCATATTATACATATTTTAGTTATTGAATTTAGATGTTTCTCTTATGCATATGAACCTTACGACCTAATTAACTATAGGCCTGAATCAATTACGTCTAGCTCTCCTTGTAGCAGATCCATCCTTTACAGTCTGTATCTATAACACGGACAGTTGGGTTATTCTCAGCGTTTTGCTGGCGTAATGCATTGAGAACGACGCGAGGCGTAGCCCCAATACTGCTCAAGCTGTGGACTGTGTTCTTTTCAGTTTCAGTCAGAGCTCTTGATGTCGGATAAGCTGCTACGCTCTCGGTAGCCTCATGATTGTGTGCATTGTTGATAATTATTGATGACCAACTAGTCCCCTATGTATTATCTCGGGATATTTTACGAGTGAATGGACACTCAAGCCGCAACGAGCTTGTATTTCTAGAGTGCATATTTGAAGTGGGCTTACCATGATGCACAGAACTCAAATATCTACCTTTTACTGAGCCTCTAGGTTTATTTCCAATACGGTTTGTGCGTTGAATCACAAGGCAATAGCCATTCGAGGACGCGAAAGTTTTCTCTGCTAACGTAGCCTCCTCTAGCGAGAAATAGTTGACAACAATGAAGTCGTCTGATCGGACAAAGCTAGACATTTTGGGAATATCTAGGGTAAAAGTTATAATTTAGATAAGTTCTAATAATTATAGTAGCAGAGTAAATTATAAGCAGTGAAAGAAAAATTTAAAATGTGAATTACAAATTAGAGTTGTCTAACGCTGTCTTAATTTGCGGATAGAACTACTTAAAGTGATTGTCAATGTTTTCAAGCAACATGTTATGAAAATAATGTAGCACGGCAATTTCGCGTAGCTGAACAGGGTTGTCAAATAGTGAATTACCGGGTTGCCGAGTAACGGACGATGTGGAAGTAAACAATCCTGCTGGATTTTGGTTTGATATTTTATCTATCAGGAGTTTGAAGGATTGAAATCAAGATACCCTTTACTATTAGATTGTTGTCATTGTTGTTATTGTCAGTGTCATTATTGTTCAGACTCATGTTCATGCGGTTTGATTCTTACTTGTAAACATAGACTCACGCACAGGATAAGTAGCTATGATTCTCAATCTTTCTACGTCATTTACTCACGTAATCCTTTTGAATTATGTTGTTGCCCTAGATATGAAAGGTTTGTGCTAATGCGTAGCAGAATTTTAATTTAGAAGATATATCTCAAAATATTCAAAACGGAGTTGGTAATATGCAGCTTCTCCCAGAAGGCCACTTTGAATCACCTGATTCTCTTCTAAAGTCAGCTCAAAAGTATGCTTTGTAAGTGGGACTTTGATAGTGAAGAAGCATGGGATTTCTTTTTGACTGAGTTTACAAGGCTTGATAAAAGGGCCTGTCCTGGATGCTACTCTTCAAACTACAACACAATGAACTGTCCCGTCGGGCCAACTACGCCTCGCATTCCTGATTCTATATTATTCTAACGTCAATCTTAATAAATCTAATCACAATTAAAATAACACATTTGTAAAATTATTTGACTTTAATTTTTAATAAATTTTTTATCGCTTGTTAATGTATTCAAATCGCAAATTTAAAGTAATACAATTTTGGGTAATGTGGCGATCTTTCAAAGACATTATTTACTGTGTTAGAATTTTACTGGGTACGAATAAAAGTAGGTAAAAATTATTAAGCTATCAGTGTAGTTTTAAAGTGCTATTTCATGTTGTTGTATGTAGATAAGGCTGGATTTATTTACAGCAACAAAACTTTCGTATCTAGGGCAACGACATGGTAATTGCTAACCAGTGAGCCCTATAAATTGCTGCTCTATGAGCCCAGCCTAAAAAGGCCAATTAGACAGCCGATTTCGCCAGTTGCCCCCAGTTTTCACATTATGTAATAATTTCTTGATGACGTAATAGTTACTAGATCCGCTTTTCGCCTTATTGTCATAGCAACTGAAAATATACATGCTACAAGGCTAAATAAACAACTTCTGGCGTATTTACGTATGAACATTTAACAATTCTTTGATACGAAACATTAAACCACCACTAAAACTGCAACCTAAATATTGTTATTATCAATAATTTTAGACTACATTAACAAGTAAGTGCCAGAAATATAAAAATTCTGTTACATAGTTAACTTTTTAGCAGTATAAAATTTTATCCTCACAAAAACGTGAATTCCGACATTACAGTTTATTTTAATCTTGTGAATTATATCAAGATGTCTTCTGTTTATTCATTTTCAGAAAGTTTCATGAACATAGAATCTGCCATAACTGCTTGTCGATCTATCGCAATTGAAAATGGCTATGGCTTGCGTTTGTCTACGAAAAAGACCAACCGTCAAAGCGTGATTACATCTCGTCAATTACTTTGCGATCGTGCGGGACTTCATGATAGTCAGTCCAAGGGCATAAGAAAAAGTGGAACTATGAAATGTAATTGCAAATTTTCTTGTGGATTCGATTATCAGGGGATGAATATATCATCGACGTTAGTTCCCCAAGCCATTATCATCCACCTTCTATATCAGCGACTGGCCATCCCTGTGTTATATCCTTAAAGTAGCAGAAAAGGAAAATGTAATACGTAAATCAGAACTTTGAATTCCTCCAGGAACAATCCAAGCTGAGCTAAGACAGGATGATAGTCATGCTACTGCGAAGGGAATATATTATTGTTTGGCGACATATAGAAAGCTCCAACTTGGGGGGCAAACACCAATTTGCGCTCTGATAAGACTGCTGCGTGGAGAGGGAGATGACAATTTTAAAGTGGAGCATCAAGAGTGGTGGTTTGACTACTCAATTGACACGGAAAGTTGCTTGACGCAACTTTTTTCCTGCATAAATATCATTAAATTTATTGCGAAAATTTTCCCGTGGTCATGATTATGGATTGTACATACAGTACAAACCGATTTAAGATGCTGTTTCTTCACATGGTTGGAGTACGAACATCAACTCTACTTTTGAGGTAGGTAATGCCTTCCTGAGCCGAGAAACTGAGGGAGACTATCAATGCGCTCTTGATATCTTGAAAAAAGTTCTTCAAGAGAATAGCATACAGGAACCTGGTGTCATTGTCACTGATAGAGAGTCAACTCTCATGAATGTCATTGACCAAAAATTCCCCTCGGCGATAAACATACTCTAAGCATGGCACATTAAGATGGCACTCCAGACCCATCTTGGAAGGAATTAGACACAGACTCAGTGAAAGACTTCATAGAGGATATTATGAAAGTTTGGTACGCGCCAACAAGTGTTGAGTTCTCTGAGAGCTGGAGTGGTTGCAAAGCCAAGTGGCTTACCACAAATAATAACGGTAGAAGGATTGTCAAATATATGGAAGACACATGGCTTCCATATGCTTAAAGATTTGTAATTTGCTTTGACAATCGGTACCTTCATCTCGGACACTTGACTAGTGGCAAAGCTGAAGGTGCTCACCACTATCTGAAGATGTTCATAACAGAATCAAAAGGACACTTATTTACTGTTGTAAAAAGAATTCGAATTGCTCTAGGTCAGCAGTATCAACGATATCTTGATCTACTTCATCAATAACAAGTTAAGGGTATCATGCAGGGATCATTCTTTCGTGATGTTAACACGTTGATCTGTAGACATGCCTTGAAGCTTGTTGAGACTCAGCTTGCATACCTTGAGAAGCACCAGGCAAGGTTTCGGTCACATAGTATTCCTATCTCAGAGTTTAACTGTAACTTTACACCCTCTCTGGGGGTACCATGTTATCATAGCCTTAAAAGAATGTTAGAAAAGTACGAGAAACTCAGACCAGATGATTTTCATCGTCATTGGCACCTAGCCCCGGTAAATATTATGCCACCACAACAAGATGAGCCCGATGGTAGTAAATCTAGGGTGGGACAAGAAAGCTTAGCAGGTAATTAAAATGCCAGCGGTGATATTCCCAATAGTTACCAGGGCAGAAAACATACCATGGAATTAGTACAAGAACCGGTGGCTAAACGCTCGAGAAGAATGAGATTAGCGGATAATCTAAATCTGACAAATGCTGTTGTGAATGAAGTCGTTAACTCGACTCTACGCTTTCCATCACATCATGAAGATGGAATCAAAATTAATATTGATGGTGATGATTTAGTACAGTCAGCTGCAACTACAAATTCACCTTCAGAAAGTCTAATTTCCACTAGAAGGCAGCGCTTATGTAGCGAATGTGGTCAACCCGGACATACTTTTCGTACATGTGGTAGACGAAGGGTTAGAGTTATCAATAATTAGTGGGTTTCTAATCAGAATGAGCGTTATAATAAAGAAAGGTATATGTAGAGGAAGTTGCTAACCTGTTATTTAATTCATAGTAAATGCGCGTGAGCTGTTTGTTTACTCTTGTAGCATACCATTTTCAGTTGCTACGACAATAAGGCGAAAAGCGGATCTTGTAACTATTATATCAAGAAATTATTACATAATGTGAAAACTGGGGGCAACTGGCGAAATCGGCCGACTGATAGGCCTTTTCAGGCAGGGTTCATTGAGCAGCAATTACCAACGACATAATTCAGAGGGATAACGTGAGTATGTGACGTAGCAAGATTGTGTCAGGAATTGTCACATGACAAATACACTAATGTAATGCCTCGGTACACACATCATATAAAGTGTGTATTTAATATAAGCAATAAAAAAT
>QVIK01000376.1:0-37101 GCA_003957845.1 Oidium heveae
CTACCGGCTCCGCCGGTCCTGTACCCGGAGTGGACATTAGGGCGTATGCCTAGGACCTTAAATTAGATAAATAAATAAATAAATAAACTTAGTCTGAAATTTATATAGCATGCTTTTGTGGATTTCTATTGGTTTGGTGATCTAAGACAAACTAACCAAAATAATGGAACTAATGCACGTTGGCCGACATAGGGTAGGACGGATAGTAGGTACTTGGACTTAGTGTGATTAAATTTTGGCTACTGTGAATGATTCACAGTAGAAAGGCCATGAAAAAGCAAAAATTACTATATGCAGTAGAGATCTACTGTGAATTTTGTGTAAATCTTGTGTGAACTTTAGAGTTCTTCAAGTTCAAGGATTCAACTGGGGTCGGATAAAATAATTTTACCAGATGTGGAAGTGATCTACTGTGAATCTACTAGTGTGAATCTAGTGTGAATTTTTTTGCGCAACAACTCTACTCTATTAGCTTCTTTTTTTTTTCTTTTTTTTTTCCTATTGGTGTCTCGTAGATTAAAGATATAAAATTTCTGTGAGTGTGGATTGATTGATGTATGATGTATGAGTCAAAGTTACTTGCTTTGTTTACATATTTGTTTACTTGAATTCAGACAAATCCAGTACCCAAAAAATACTAGGACGAAAGTGTAGCCAGAGCTAAATTGGCTATGAAGAAAGGCCTATATAGTCTGAACTTTCCATATTCGTACAGATATTTATATTTATAGATAGGAGGACTTTCTCTATGTATCTATCCTGGTGCAATTAACAACTTTAAGCCATTATTCGTATTACAGATTGGGACTGTTTTAATCTTGTAAATTTCTTTCACGTGAAATAATTTATTTCCTAGTGATAAAAACTCTAATAGCTTACGATCTTCAGATGCGATGTCAAAAACCTCCAGAACTTTCCATACCGCGACAACAACGACATAAACTTATAGCTTCTAGAGCAGGACATGGAGACTCGGCGGATTGTCATCGCCGCTTTCGTCACAATGAGGCTAACTTAGCAAGGGCTTGGCAATAAACGCTTTCGTGAGTCCACTTCTCGGACATAATTGCCATAAGAAGTTTACAGAATTTGCCGGGAATATAAGTTGTTTTTGACTGAATCACGGCTTAGTTATCCTCAGCTGGATGCAAGGAAAGTATCAACTAATCTGAAATTTCATAGAAATGCTTGGCGGAGGCTAATGTGAGAAATATTGGCCAAGTCCACTAAATTTGTATATGTTTCTTTCTTTCACTTTACAATGTATTCAATTCTCATGGTAAGAATGTTGGTGTGAACGAGTAGGCCATACATACTCTTATGGATTAACCCTACCAACTCCAGCGGTCCTAGATCTAGAAAGATGTAGTAGGGCTTCGTTTCGGCCTATGACCTTAAAGTAAATAAATAAAAATCTAATAGTTTACATACACCCCCACACTATGTAACAAATAATATCTCGTCAGAAAAGTAAAAATAATCAAAAAATTAGAGCCAGTCCTGCCTAAGTTAGTTCTCAGGCTTTAATAATTGTTCAATAACCCAGATATACCAAATGCAAATTACAAATGCATACAAAATTTGCGAGTACAATTTTGTCACATAAAATGACCTTGCAAAATTTGAGACTCTATTGTAGAACTAGCTTGAACTTCAATTTAAACTCCGTCGTTTGACTAAAGATATAATATTTTAAGTCTTCGTTCTTTCTTCTCTTCATTACTATAAGCAATTAGTGAGGTTTGTATTCGAAATTGGGCCTGTTTGTTCTCTCAACCAAATTAACTCGATGACAAAAGACTTTTTAACAAGCGCCCGACGAGAGGCTCGAACTCTCAACCTTGGGCTTAAAAGGCCCACGCGCTAACCAATTGTGCCAGCCGGGCTTGGATCCAGGGACTAAATAAACATTAAAATATGTTAATCATATTTTGGAGAAATGTTACAAACACCCCATGCCCATTTCAAAGCTGAAACTGACCATTAACAATTTTGAACCGTTCACTTGGGCCTCTTTATTTTTTATTTTACCTTGTTACTATGGTCCTAGTCTATTTAACACATGTAGGTCCTCTCTACCTACAAAGTAGATGTACCTATACCTCGGGTAGCATACACCTTCCCATGCCTTCTCCACGGCCTCTGTCCATCAGTAATTCCCCCACAAGCCTTCATTCGAGTTCACACTTAGAGGAGCCGTTAGCCCATCATATCCTTCCAATCAACCAAACGATGGCCATTTGCAAGTGTGTCGCTGCCGGGAAAACCCCTCCCAAAGACCACTTGGTGCGGGGTTCCCCTACTATCGACATTGGGATTAAATCCGAAGACATAGCTACCCTTCTGAAGCGTTCGGAGAGGCCGTCCAGCAGGGCGCAGCAGGCCTATGTGTACCTAAGAGAGTCATTCTGTCCTTCGTGGCTTCCCCTTATCACCGATTAATTTGAGCCTCGGGACAAATCAATAACCGTGACAAGATGTCAGAAAAATCTTGGTCCAGAATGATAACCATGAAGTAGCCTAGCCTAACCATACGATACCGTTACGAACTTGGGGATGTCGAGTAACTCATTTGATAGTTGGTCCTCCTGGCTAGTAATGTCGAGTTGTAGAAAGTTTTGTGTCGGGATTTTTTCAACTTTAAATCTGCCGGTGGCGAGGATAGACGGGTCTTGGACTTTGCTATCCACGAGCTTTGTATTCACTCGACGTAGATAGCATATGTTGAAGTATGACGGGGGCTTCCCTGGCTATCATTTTAGCGTTTTGTACCTCAAAACTTCCTCCTCTTACCCAGCGTCATTGTTGTTACCGTTACGATTTGAGGTTTACGGAGCGTTTTCTTCGAGAATGAGGAGGAGAAACTCAGCTCGAAGTTGAGAAAGGGATCTGACTCAATCTTGGCTCTACAACTCTTTTCACAGAGCTATAGGTTCGTAGGAGACATCACGTACAAAAGGCCATATATACGTAAATCCCATAACCAAAAGATGTTGAAAACAATGATTAAATAGAAGTGGAATACATGGTATAAAAACCACAAGCATAGTATAAGAAGCACTCAATACTTCCAATGTATATTACGTATTAGTGAGTGGATATAGAGTCTGACACTAGATCAAAGTACAAGACTCTCTTATCCTTCTAATTACATCGATTCGAATCATTGCATATTTTTGTTCTACAATCATAAGATCTAAATATTCTAGCAAGGAGGGTTATCTTGAATCTATCTAGTTACTCAATTTCCTATGTCCGTAGTATAATTAAAGACAAAGTTAGGTTTTTTTTTTAATCCATTCAGAACCTTCTCTTCATCCAGAGTCATTAGTGAAGGAAAAAAGTGTGAAATGACTAGCAAGAGAGGCAAATAAAGATTTGGGTGTGTGTAGATCTGCTACGACAGTTTGCATATCCGTTTGAAAGTGACGCCACAACCAACAGTTTTTAGAAAAATTTTCCCTCGAAGGCACATTTATAATTCTCTATCACTTCGAATGTTATCAAATGATGACATTTGGAAGTATTTCTGTTAGACCGAAGTAGCATGGAAGATACTGATGATGCCGTTGACCCGCTGATTATGAGCACTTATGTATCATTTATTCGTTCATTGTATGAAAGTTAATTATGACATAGGACAATAATAATAGAAAGTAGTGAAAACATTATTAATCAGTACAAGCACCACACCATGCAATCATCCTTACAACGTGAATTTTGAAGCTTCTGTTAACTAGATTTAGATCCTATTAGTGAAACATACAACGTTATCATAGTGTAGTAGGTAGAAGTGTACCCACTTTTTTATATTTTTTTTTCAATTAACGTGTATGTAGCCTTTAGGCTATGACACAGTGACAGTGTTTATTTATATTTTAGATGATTCAACTTTTTTATTAGATACACTCATGCCTCAGATTCCATTTGTAAATGCCACTATGAAGTACAATTACTTTTCCTTCACCATTGGTCAACCCTCAAACGTTAACATTCATCCAAAGAAATCACAAACCCTGAATTATCCAGTCATGCCTCCACTATCCTATAAGTATCCACCGCGCGAAATGTGGTTAGGTCTGTTGGATTCGAACCAACCATCTCCCGTCTCAAGTGGAGTAGGTGCCCAGGCTACCCAGACTCTACTTAGGAGAAGGACCCGGATGGCATACCACACTACCATCCGACCCGAAGTGTACCCATTATAGAAGTGCTGTACACCACTAGGTATAATGCAACCCATGAAGTCAATGCATCTAAGATACGTAAAGTATATCTCTCGTCAACACGAATTTATACACTTAGCTTGTATCAATTCTAAAATGATGGAGACTTCTTACCAATGGGTCTTGGCTTATATGAATAGGCTTCAATTTAACCGTACGAATATAGTACCTTTCATATTATTTATTAGGTTTTAACAAAGGCTTTTACATGACTGGCAAATCTCAATCGGAAATTACGATAAAATTTGCGATGGCAGATGAGGAAAGTTATGTGCAACAGATCAAAATGAAGTTGATCGATAGTTATAGAGTGACACATATGGGCATGCCTTTTTTTCATTAACATTTCAAGCTTCTTGTTTAGATGGGATTTTTTTGGATCAGAAAAAATCACATCATATAGTCTAGCCAGACGACATCACGTGATATTTATTTGCTGTAGAATTGTCGACAACTTGCTACTGAAGTAACAAGTTCTTAAATATTACAGGTCCAAACGAATTGGCCACAATCTGAATCTGTGAAATAACGTTCGTAGAATTGACTCAGATTGAATGATCGTTTATTGCTTGTTTCTGATGAAGAACTCTGAAGGTAATGCACAATTTGTATGATTATATACGTATGATGTCTCTCGAATAATAATACATTTTTTTGAAGGATGTGTATTTCTCCTATTCCTGAGTGTGGCGAGGTGAAATCATTAATTTCTGCCTTGTTTTACTTTATCTTAGCTATGATGGCTTTGCTGGCCATCATGATCAAGAGAAAATAAAACAAGGGAATAACAAGAATGTTCCAAAATGAAATATACATTACCAATATATTCCTTTTATGCATGAATCGAACAATTACCCTCAACTAGCCTGCTAAGTTGATGTATGATATTGAGCCAATCATGACATTTACAAAAGCATACGACGCGGATCTTCAATATATTCCTTAATCTTTACCAAAAATTGTACCGCCTCCCTGCCATCCAGAAGTCTATGGTCGTAAGTCAAGGCAAGATACATCATGGGTCGAATGAGAATTTGTCCATTAACTGCGACAGGTCTATCTTTAATAGCATGAAGCCCAAGAACGGCAGTTTGTGGTAAGTTGATTATTGGAGTACCCATAAGGGAGCCGAAAACACCACCATTACTGATTGTAAAAGTTCCACCCGCCATATCCTCGATTGTAAGTTTGTTTTCACGAGCCTAATAAATAATCTTAGTAAAAAAATAGCCACGGATTTTTTGAAATCAAAAGTACCTTTTTCCCAAGATCTGCAATGGCACTCTCAATTCCGATTAGATCCAGTGTCTCTGTGTTTCGCACAACAGGCGTAACTAGTCCTTTCTCTGTAGCAACGGCAATACTCAAATCAACAAAGTCTCTATAGACTATCGTATCTCCACCATTGGGTCCTTCAATCGATGCATTGACTGATGGAAAATCCCTCATTGCTAATACAGAAGCACGGGAGAAGGCTCCCATAAATCCAAGTTTTACGTTGGTTTTCTTTAAAACCTGGTCCTTATAGAGCTTACGAAATTCCATTAGGGAGGACATGTCAACTTCATTAAATGTTGTAAGTGAAGCGGCGGTGTTTTGGGATTGTTTAAGGCGCTCAGCAATACGAAGTCGCATACGATTCATTTTAACCTAGTTTACTCAGCTGATGTAAAGAATTCAAGTTGTGAGCTACTAACTCTACGCTCTTCCCGGCTACCTAATGATACAGTTTCCGAGCTAGTTGTTCCAAAGGGAGAAGTTGTGCTTTCTGATTTAGAGAGATTTTTGGTTGGTATTGACGATTTCTCTGGAAGAGAAGATTGCTGTGTTGAACTTTTGAGAGATGGTAGTGTTACATCTTTATTATTTTTCTGAGGTGAATTAGATGAAGTTGGCTGGTCTTTCGAAGTTGCTTCTTTAATTTCTGAGCTTGCTTCTGTTTGCTCTTTGCCAGCAGGGGCATCTCCAAGTTCGATACGCACTAAATCTTGTCCAACAGTAACCGTATCTTCTTCATTAGCAAGAAACTCCTTGATAGTACCAGCTTCTGGAGCGTTGACGGCAACATCGATCTAAGTTAAAGAATAAGAAATAGCTGCCGTAAATTCTTTGCTCAAGGAAATACCTTGTCCGTTTCTATAGTTGCGATCTCTTCGTCCTGTTTCACATATTCACCAATCCTTTTAGACCATTGTTTTAATGTGCCTTCTGAAATTGACTCTGCCATTTGGGGAACCTTTACAATTTTATCCGCATAAGATCGAAATTGTTGTGAAATTAACGGATTAAAGCATCCTAATCTATTTTGCGACATGCGCCTGAAGCGACATGCCATTAAAGCTTTCCTTGGAATCATTTCGTAGATTTGATGGTATGAGTGGTATGAGTGGTATGTTTGAGTAAAGTCAAGTTACTTAAAAATGTATGTTGTCCTAAGTGCCTAACCCCACCTAGCAAAGCAACCGACAAAACCACATGTTTAGATCGGATACCTACTAAACAATTTCAAAAATCAAAGTTTCACCCGATTGCTTGCAAAAACTTGTTCTATTACAATAAAAATCTTTATTTATATGCTCTAAGGATGAGCAATAAATTTAAAGTCCTGTAGGAACCATACAAACGCGCTCATTAATTATTTCTTCTAATACATTTGACAGATCACTATATCGTCGTTCCTTGAAACTTTCCCTCGATTGGGCTGTTCACAGAAAATTATGGAGAGGTCAAGCTCTCTATATTAGATCACTATTTGAGGCGAATAAGTCAATCCAAGATCCTAGATTGCAGCAAGTAGGTTACAATGGGATTCTGCATCTGCATTGAAAGTAACTATTTAAAGGAACTATTTCGCGAAACAGAAGAGATTTTGGATGAATGGAAGCATCCAGACCCATATTTTCCGCCAACAGCTCCAGGAGGTTCGTTTTTCTGTATATAAAGGACTATTTCTCATCGTTTTAGGGTCTAAGTATGAGCGTAATCTTCCAGCGCCAATCTTAACTCGTAAGTGAGCTCAATATTAACTCATGTAATTCTAACGAGAATAGCTCCTCCATACATAGTAAAATAGGTAGAAAATTATTATAATTGTAAGATAAATTATTATTCAGATTAATAGATGTAATTTCATAAGACATTTTCTATTTATCTACTGAAAATTAATAACCAGTTACATGTAATTTACAATAGTCCCATTATACTATGAACCAATAACCAAAGTGGCCCCCAAACATAACCCACAGACACCGTATTGTATGAACATTATATGAAAAATAAAAAGCGATGAATAAAAAGAATAAGTGTCTATAGTTCCTGACTTGCAGTCTTTGGTGGCTTGGTTTTCTTTGGGAGAAGATCTAACAATTGTTAGTGTGTAGACATACTTTTGAGAGAGTAATTTACTTTGATGAATATTGGGTAATACACCGCCTTGTGCAATAGTGACATGACCAAGTAATTTATTTAATTCTTCATCATTCCGGATGGCTAGTTGTAAATGTCGGGGAATAATACGTGTTTTCTTATTATCACGGGCAGCGTTGCCAGCTAACTCTAGTATTTCTGCGGCAAGATATTCTAGGACAGCAGCAAGATATACAGGGGCTCCTGTATTTTGTTAGATCTGAAAACCAATGAGGGTATAAGACATACCAGCACCAACTCTCTGAGCGTAGTTACCCTTTCTGAGTAGACGATGAACTCTACCTACTGGAAAAGCGAGACCAGCTTTGGATGAACGTCTATGCAAGTTAGATACGTATATTAGAAAAATTTATTTCAATTCTTCGTAATTGGGGACATTGACGCGTGATAAATAGAGATTGCGTACGTTTGCGCATTTTTAGTAGCTCCAGACTTTCCGCCAGCTCCAGACTTTCCTCCTGACATGTTGATTGAAATTAATGAGGCTGGTTGTTATAATAGTCAATTTTGAATGATAATGTAGAAGAGACAATTTTAAGATGTTAAGTGACGAAGAGATTGTTCTGCGCGTGAGGAGTTCACCGAGACTTTATAGTGAGATTGAGGAGGCGAGTGATGCGAGTGATCAGGTTCGATTTCGGCTTAGCCTCATTGCCTAGGCTACCGGTGATTTTCGCGCTACCGCGCTACTACATAAACTACCGTCTCATCACCTTCAATAAGAAAACATTAAAAATATTTCACATCACAACTTTCAAAAATTTTCTGTAAACAAGAAAATATCTCAAACGTACTGAAAATGCCTCCTAAACCTGCTGAGAAGAAGCCATCAGCCTCTAAGGCTCCAGCTAAGGCTCCTGTAGCCAAAGAGGCTGGTAAAAAGACTGCAGCATCTGGAGATAAGAAGAAAAGAACAAAGACACGAAAAGAGACTTATTCCTCATATATATACAAAGGTATTTAACAACTATTTATTCTTTTTGTTGTGTCAACAGAACTCAGAACTCAAGCTAATTTCATCAAGTTCTTAAACAAGTACATCCTGATACTGGTATTTCTAATAGAGCTATGTCTATTCTCAATTCATTTGTAAATGGTAAGTTTGATCCTATTCAAAGAAAATAAAATATCTAATCTATCCAATAGATATTTTCGAAAGGGTAGCTACCGAGGCTTCTAAGTTAGCTGCTTATAACAAAAAATCGACGATTTCATCACGAGAGATTCAGACTTCGTAAGGACTCATCTTACATGTCTGGATAATACTAACAATCAATAGAGTTCGACTCATCCTTCCTGGTGAATTGGCGAAACACGCTGTATCCGAAGGAACTAAAGCTGTAACGAAGTACAGTTCGTCTACAAAGTGAAAAATATTTCTCTTTCCGTTTTTGGTTTGGGTTTTCGGGTGTTGTTAATTTAGCAAGGTTTTCTAGTTTCTAATTTAACGCGTTTGGGTTTTCTCATGAGGGTAACATTTGTACAATAAGACAATTCATCTTTAAGCTTTTCCCAAAGGTCCGCGAAGGCCTCACTGGGTTTAATAAGTATCAAGATCATCAGTTATACCACTGTTTTTAATATAAGCGCGAGGAATTGTTGTTTTGGTCATACTCATATATGAGCAATAATGGCAGTAAGGAGACACCAGTTCAAGGGAAGTTAATCTGTATCTTAAAACCGGCGGTTCCCGATATAATACCGAGAAACCGTGTCCATTTAAATTTAATTTCCTCAGCGTATGCCATTCAACCACTCTTCTTGATTCCTTAATATCCCTTCAATTATTTTACCTTTATGAGCTTATCATCGAGAAAACTGGAAGATACATCTAAATGACGTTCGCGTAACAATCAAACAACTAATATGATGTGAAACCAGAATTCAAAATAACAAGATTCCTCCATGGCTCTCATATGAAACAATTATATAGATGAGTCATATTTGATTGAATGTAGCAAATCTCTCAAGATGGACCACTCAACCCTCTATCAACGTGTTTTTGTCTACTTTTGAAAATGCCACTACAACGTATTAGTCAACAAATTTACAGCTAAGGGACATTAAATTTTGATATCTCAGCTACTAATCTTTGACGGAACAAGGGCAAAAGAAGTGTTGCAGCCGCTTATAATACATCTTGATTTAAGCATCAAGACTGGCACAAATGATCGCAGTCACTTATTATACCAGAAGAGAAGGTTATTATCCAGAAAATTTTCAAGAAACGAACAGGAGTGATCGCACTTACAAAAGGTATCATACGAGAGAATTGGCCGACATATTACTAAAAATTCTTGTGATATCCAACAATAAATATTATAGAAGTAAGCAGATATCACGAATTAAAGAATAATTCCCATGACTCTAGTTTTTTAACCTATTTCTTGCAATCTGCAACCACACATTCCAATGACACAGGATATAGTCCGCTTAGAAGAATTGGTCGTCAATTGATTTAATGCTAAATTAGTAGTGTTTCGTGAAGGTAACTACTAAGTATATATGAAGCACCTTCGCGAGTGGTAACTAACTCACGGTACGAGTTCCCTATCGGTTACATAGCATTTTAGCTTAGAGTCACCTTGAGGTAGATTAATTATATGCATAATTCGATCAAAATCGTTATTTCTTTCATCATTCCAAAAAAATGTCACTGCAAACTGTGGTGTCTTGTTATTGCCAAAATTACCATAAATGTTTACTGAGAATCTACCGAGTCGACTAACTGGTCTTACGCGTGTAGTTGATTAAAATTAAAATCAGGCTTCCTTTTAAACAATACGACTGAGCCTGGACGAGCCAAAATGAGATGAGTAACATGTGGGTTCTCATCAATGTTAATTCAATGAAAATATATCTAAATCTCGAGTTCCTCTACTACTAGCCATTGAATTTGCGTCATTTCTATAAGCTACTGGTTCCATAGTGTTTAACAAAGATTAACTATTTTTTGAGAAGTAAGCTTGGTTTCTCAATTTTCTCTTCATTGTGCCCGCCCGAATTGTGGAGATAGCGGCTAGGCCAACAGTTCACTGACAAATTTTTAAGCATCATTCTTATTTCGGATCTGTCTAGCACAATTGGAAGTGTGTACTGCAGTATCGTCAAATAGCACATGGTTATGATCACTTAACCTTTGTTCTACTTATTACTAATTGTATCCCATGCTTCCCCCGTCACGAATTGCTTTGCATCAACTCCGGATGAGGCATATACTTTTCTACAAGCCAGTTTTTCGACGTTTGCTATCATGTAGATCCGTATTCTAGCAATCACTTGGCTTCTCTGCTTTGTCACATGTAGTGAGGACTTCTTTTTGAAAACTATTACTTTTGAACTGTAGAATTTTTTTTGCTTCTATTAGCGTATATTTTAAATGCAGTTCCAAGTTCTTAAAGAATTTCGTATCGTGCAGTTTTGTGGATTGTCAATGAATCTAATTCTTGTAATGGGGGAAGATCGCCTCTAAGTCTATGATTTGAGCTTTCTCACATTTCGTCTTTTTCTTTTTCTTTTTATCATTCAAAAACATTGATACGCTAGTGGCACGAGAGTAGTAGTCGACATCAGATTCAGTGGGGATAAAAACTTAAGCCGAGTCAATGATGAGTAATTTTGCTGTCGATCTCCTATAGGTATTCTTTTTAAGATCACTCCAGTATTTTATTATTATCCCATTGGTTGCCAACCCTTGATCGACGCCATAGAGTTGACGGAAGCAAGTCTTTCACTCAAAGTGGGTCTCCTTAGTTAATTTTGCACATTTAAGCGAGTTTCTGTAATTAACCCTCTTTCAAATATAAATATTGTTTCTCCTACTATAAGATCCTAGAAACGGAAGTCAAAAATCGGGGAGATCGTCCTTGCTTTGCCTTCCGTTATATCAATCATGGCCTAGAATCATGGCAACCAAATAAAAAGTTACGTATCTTTAATGGTGCATCGTTGCTAATAGAAGCAAGGTTATCTATCTAGGGATTCACAACACCGAGACTTTAGAGACGAGATAGGTGCAGATTCTCTTTTTTTTCTTAAGATCGTTAGCAATCTCTGATATGAGTCTACCACCTCAGTCACATTTGGTTACAATCTTTGCTAAATCCAGGCGAAGCTTAGAAACTGCGATTCCGGATCATTTCCAAATTCATGTACAGCGTCCACAAGGTTAGTTAGGTCTCATGTAAGAACTAGAGCTGTGGATATAAAATTTGGGAGAAGTTAGATTGAACGAAACATTCAAGCTTAGAGTGTAAAATTTATGCAGTTTATGCGATAAAACTTAGAAGATTGGGAATAGTTTTGGGAACTAGGTAAAAAGGGACTCCATAAATAAGGGGAACCGCTAAAAACTCACAAATCCTTCAATTTTTTGCGTGATAGCGCCACTACGTAACATAAATGTTCTTAGTAATCATAAAGATTACTTTCTAGCGTAGGAAGTAAATAGTAACATAGTATCCCCTGGATACATACACACCTGGCACTACTACCTCCTCTTCACTACTTCTAGTTATCAAAACTAGGTAGAAAAGCAATAGTAGCATAGAGACTTTATATATTCGAAATATCTACATAGTATCCTTTCATCCCTTCTAAATAAGCAGCAGTTCCAGAAGCTTACCCTTCTGAAGCTTCTTTGTCGATCTTCCCATAATGCATGAAATCAGTTTTGAAGTTTTTGTAGCGTGCATGATATGTACACGTTTTGGAACTCCAATAAAAGTATAGATATAAGATGGTTGAAATGATATTTGAGTAATAGGGTAACAAGAGTGTGGCTAGGGATATATTAGATATCTCAAGCTCTCATCTTATACTAAGTAGAGAAATATACTAATATATACACATTAATAAAATCTCTTGATAACTTAAAGATAATTCTAGAGGGCTCTAAATGTTAGAAATATACCACCCCTGTCTATATTACACATGGGCATAAATATTCTCACAAAGCAAAACATGAAACACGTTTCAGCAAGTAGGCCTTAGTATGGGTAAGAATATCGAATATCACTGTCATGAATATCTCTATTATTCTCTTCGGCGACTCAGAAAATTTCATGGCTACAGTACAGTCTTACAACCAAGAAACAAGGAGAAGAAAGGCATAAATTTTCCTCTCGATAGTGATAAAGGAAGAACAGACCGAAGTGTACAGAACCCTAACTTTTATCCTTCCAAGAAACGCAAAAATATCGCAATTCGTAAGACAACTTGTCGGCTCAGAACGAACGCCAAAGAGATTTCATCGGGCAAATGGAAGGTCACGTACAAGAACCTTGCGATAATCATGAACCATCAGATAGAGCCACTAGCCATGCACTCAATTGAATGAGATTGCTAGTCCTTAATAAAAAGACAATAGAAATCATTAAAACATGGATGTTGCGTAAAACGAAAGTTTCTAGAATCAAACAAACCCATTACTTAGGAGGACTGTAAGACTGATCTCGCAAGAGAGATTTATATAACTTGTGACAACGCTTCTGAACCTAGCAACTAGGGGTGTTTCTTCTACACAGTAACTGGCTCGTGATGTTGAGCAACGGTTTTTTGGGGGGGAAGAGAAATAGACAAAAATAATGAATCGTGTTGATCGACTGGTCTTCGTGTATCCTAATAGTATCAAAAACTAGAAGAACGCATCTGACGTTTTGCTAGAAGGCTCTATATGTTAGAGTAGTCGATTCCACCAGCCCCTTATCGACATCTGTGGAAGTCTCGGTAATAATATGATACCGCGGATAGCTCTTGCGTTTGTCAACGAGGAGAAGAAAATGAACTTTGGACATGGATGTTGACAGGATCAGAAGAAATGGAGCAAATTATTTAACCGAACCAATTATAAGTGTGATTCAGACATCGATCTCTTTCCTAGCGGGTTATCTTTTTTAATTTACTCCACTATTTTATTACAATCCAATTGGTTGCTTATCCTTGATCGACGGCTCCGAGTTGGTGAAGGTGAGTATTTCGCTTAAAGGGAGTCTTAATGTACTCAGCTTAAATCAGAATACACCAAAATAACTGCTCCACAAACCTGCCCAACCTCAATCATACTAGCGGGAGATTAACAGAGGTACAACGGTGAAGTATTAATTCAGCACTGAGACTAGCCAGCCTTGTCTCACTGACTGCGCTTTATCGAATATGGCAATAATGAGTGAAGGATTTGCAATGATGATATCGAGCAGACAAGAAAAACTCAACGAGCATGCAAATCCAAGCTAGTCAAATTCAGTAGTACATACGCTAAACTAAGGTTTGAGTTATGAATCCTGGCGCAGCCCTAAGTGTACCTCTACAAAATAGCCTGTAAAAGAGATGCTGTTCGTCCGCGCGAACGTCGCGAACGATTAATTAGTAAATTATGATCTCGTTGTTCAGAAGCAAAGTCTTCAAGACGAGTCCCATCTACATTACTACCAGTCTTACGACTTCATATGCCGTTTCGTTTAAAGCGAGAGCATATTTGTGTCGCAAATTCGAGTATGGGTGGCTGCTACTTTTGTTTGATTTTCCTATCTTGTACTCATCCTCAAAAGAAGTAACTGCTATATCAGATGCTTCTTTTGATTTTGACCATTCAGGCGGAAATCGTGGGGCAACGGATCGCCGTGACTTTCCTTTCCGTTTTGTAACTCCTACTGGTACACTTCCGTCAAACTCTTTCTCGGCTGCTTTTCGTACTCTTTCAATAAACCCTTCATTAAGTTCATCAATATAAACATGATTAGAATTAATGAATTCTAGAAGTTGGCTAGCTATTCTGGTGGAGGAAGCTGTCATCTTGTTAAATCTACAGCATATCAACTGGATTAAAAGTTAAAGTGCCTAGCTTTCTACATATATGTATATATATTTAATCAATGAGGGCTATAGAATTAGCTTCCTAATGTTGAGATTTATGTTTTCGATATACTTTTATTTTACTCTGTACACACAACACACTCATCAATCAGTCCCAAAGTCTGCATGATCAATAGCATTCACTGCTACAAGGGGCTAATCAAATGGTACAGCTGTTTCGTCAAGCTTGAAAAGTACTGCGTACAAGTCCATATCTATAAGAAAGAAGTACATTAGAGCCAAATGGCATTTACAATTGAACCTTTCCATCTGATGTCAGTCCTGCTTGGCTTTTCCGGTCAATTTCAGTCATTGAGCACTGTCTTGAAAGAAATAATAATAATAATCAACATTTGGTTCTTTTTGAACATGCAATTGACAGAATTTGTAACCCACTATCTCATGAACTAATTTAATAAGAAGTCCGATGGCCTGGCTGAGCGGTTATGATTGAGCATGTTGTCGCTAGTTGTCTCAAGTAATGGCCTAAACTGATAGGTAACCTGTGGAGATCGAATGTGTATAATACATCGATTTTCTTGATTAAACTCTCAACACATTGAGGGTTAGTTCTGGTTATGAAGTTAGTGGGATAAGAAATATAACTTACTTTGATTTCTGAGTGAGAATCAGTCTTGATTTCGTGCAGAAAGCTATCCGAATCGTCAACCTTAAATACATTGTGAGAGATGTCGCTCTTTCAGCTATGCTTGAGGCATTTTTTCTGCATTTGGCCTTATTTGTAGACTCGGAACTCTTCGATGGGACGTTCTAGACAGTAGCTTGAGCAGTACTGTGTTGTTAGGGAATCCATTTTGAATGAAGTTTCTAATAAATGATAGCGTAATTACATAAAATGTGGGATTGTATAGTAAATAGTATCACGATAATAAAAGTGCGTCGTGCTGTAGATTTTGCTTCCTGCGTGATGCGATTAGTAACGATAATTACGATTACCAAGACTAATTAGGTGTTTTACCTTCATTACAAATTTTACTAAAATCTAGATCACGTGCATGTAAATTTTATGTACGCTTTACGGTTCATAATTTTCAAGTCTAGCTTAGAGACGTTGTCTCAATCCACGCACAATTTGCGTGACTCAAAACAAACCTCAAATTTCGCCTCAAGAGAGCTCGCTGTTACTAGTTGATAATATGAAGAGAGCCGTTCGAAGGCACTCATCCTCTTATGCCTAGTTGACTAGTGTAGTTACCAGTTTCGTATCATTGACTCCCTTTTCAAAATTACGCGCGCTTGCAGTACTACATATCAGTAGTATTAGATTATTTACATACTGAATGCCAACCCGCTGAGTAATTATAATAAATAAAAGATAGCACGAAATCATATCACAAGCCTATTTCAATTTCTAGAGCTATTAGCTATTTACACTAGAATTTGCCACAAAGTAATGGTTCTGACTTGTAGTACTATACGCATGCGTAATTTTTAAAGAAAAGCCATTGATACGAAACCGGTTACAACGTTAGCCAATCAGATACAAGAGGGTTAGTGCTGTCAAGCGATTTCATTAGTATAACTACCAAAAATATTAATCTTACAACAATTTATCCCTGCTAGTGAGGGTGCGTTATGACCAGGGCTTTTATTGGCCAGTAGAATAATCTTCAATTGTAGTTCAACATAATTCAACTGGGGACTAACTGCAATGCCCGCGGGCAATTTAAGGATTATCTTGCCCGTGCGCCTGATCTGTCAGCTTATTCAAAATACTTAATGATGATTGGTCAAAGTCATCTGTTGGTCTTTTCCAAAACATTATGTCACATTGAGGAAACAATTGTGTCTGGTTGGTCAGATCCTCTCAGTCAATTTCTTCGTTGCGTGAAAAAATCTACCCAAACACCAAAATCATACAAGGATATTAAGTGGCTCCATCAAGAACGAAATTATCGAAAAAAAAAGAATAATCAGAGAGTCAATTTAGCCTAAAAACAAGCAGAAACGGTTCAGAAGAGCTTGGATGCATCCCTGCCCAAGTAACTCGAGCTTCTTTGAATATATTTATATCTCATTCTAATGTATACTGTGGGCTGCCACACTCTCCCTCCACCGTGCGACATTATCCATGCATCATAAATTTTTCTACGTTTTTTTGCGTTTTAAGACTGTTATGCGGGTTGTGCTTAGAGTGGAGGGGTAGCTAGTTGGGTGCCATGATCGACATCGAAACAATGATGTTGACCAATCAAGTGCACGGGCGAGATAAGCCTTATAATGCCCGCGGGCAATGTTGTTAATCCTTTAAAGATTCTGCTGAAACACATTCAGTTTCTCTGAAAACACCTGTTATTTTTAATGAAATCTAACGACACGAATCTCAATGAACCAGAAAATCACACCGAGACAGATACGTTTCTGGTGGTAGAGGTAAAGACGTTTGCAGCATATTTGCAGCAAAATTCTCTTCTGGCCTCGAAAGTTGTGGGAAATGTACCGGGACAGAATGGAACGAAGATTGATATATCGGGAAAGATTCTGGAATTGTTTGGAATGCGTTTGTGGCCAGAATCAATACTTTTGATAGCATCTGCTGTCGGGTGGATTCCCGAGAGGTTCTAAGAGCTTTGCTGATATTGATTATCACTTATTCCATTCTTGATAGTCTTGCTATCAGAGCCGTAAGATCTAGCTCTCGTCTCTCTTTCTCTTCGACTTCTTTCTGTGCCTTCATTATTCTATTTTTACCACTTGATGTTACAATCTTGATAAGTTCCCATTCTCGTCATGGGATAAACCTTGACGAGTGCTAGTCTCAAGTCCTGCCTCAATTGATCTACTTGGCCAGATATTTCCAAAGGCTTCTTTATTATTCCTTTTTTCATGAAGGAGGCACTAAGGGGTCTCTTTCTCTCTGTCATTTAATCTTTTCATCAGTTAGTTGCTTATTCTGAACGAAAAGCCAGTACCTATCACAATCTGCTAATAGCAATTTTCTATCTTTTTGTAAATACTCTCTTAGGTGATGCTTCAATGGAAGACTGTATTTCTTTGAGAAATTCGTAGAGCAAACTTAATGACTTCCAGCATTTTGCTCCTGATTATTTAGCTTCAGTTGTCGCACAATTAAATTGATTCCTTTGAGTGTGATAATTTTGTTGGGGAACTGTAATATGGTATACTTTTTGGAGGATTCAGAACGGTTTGATTTAGAGTTTACATTTTTACCTCAAAATTTCTTTCTGCCGATGCATTGTTTCTTATATTGCATTACATAGGCCAACTAAGTTTGCCAATCTATTTGTCCGACAAGATTTAAGGGATCTATGCTGGAATTCCACTTGTAGCGTTATTTCTTACTGCTACTCCAAAACTTCGATGTCACCTTGTAGCATACTCAACAAATTGCTGTGCGAACACTAGCTAGGTCTTCTCTAGATACTCTATGAGTTCTATTTGGATAGCAAAGTCATTAGTCAAAACTCGCCACGCAATCTGGACGAGTTCTTCAGATCTCGACGATAGTTTTCCATACTTTCTCTTCTGTCAACTTTTCATTCATTTCTTCGAGCTCTATCAAAGCTTCAATTATATTTTAGGTTTCTAAAGATTTCTGGAGGTTTAAAATCTCAGATACAGTATCAAATGTCTCTGAAGGCTCGTTTGGGAGAATACTACGTGTCATGTTGATCAAATTGGATATCTAGATGGAGGAATATAAACGCGGCAAATTATTTCCTATTCTGACTATACATATAAAGCTTGCTTACCAATTTAAGTAGAAAGAAACACACGTAAAGATAATAAGTTATAAGTTAAACCAGTGATGATGATAATTAACTATTTAGTAAATAATGCGCTGTTGAGCGGGAAACTGAAAAGTGGGGCTTATTCATGTGATAATGATATTGAGATACAAAAAATGGAATCAGCACTAGCTCATTCTATTAGCCAATTACATCCCTAACTAATACCCACCCACGCTAGCAGGGATAAATTGCTGTAAGATTAATATTTTTTGTAGTTATATTAAAGAAGTCGCTTGATTAGGGTGATTAATTGACAATCAATCATTAGGTTTATGTATATGACTAGGAAGCTTATAATCTCATCTGTCATTATCTTGTCAAGTAGTAGATATATTTATGAAGCAAGGCATTAATCTTTGCTGACAATTTTATTTTCGAACATAGAAACTCTTAACATTTTGTTAGACATAGCGTTATTTTATACTTATGTGAATTTATGACATTGCTCTGAAACTTTCCCCACAATGACAGTTGCATAAAAAATAAGGCAGGTCCTCTTTGGAGGCAAAAGATATGAGGCAAAAGATGTGAGGCAAAAGTTGTAAGGCAAAACAAATTTCCTCTCCATCTAAATACTCTGCTATCACATGAACATTACTGACTATCAAACTTTGAAAGCAATACTGAGTTGAGCCTAATTTATGATATTATTTGCCCATATCCAATCAGGTCTGTAGCAGTTAACCATCGTTTCTGAAACTCGAAAAGTAACGGGCCCTAAGCAAGAAAGCTAGTGCACAATAAGCTTTGCAAAAGCTATGCAAAATAGAACTATCCTATCTGTTAATCTGGTGTAACAGATTCTTACAACACCCAGCTGAGACTGGCAATATTCATCCTCATACAGATCTTGTGCCTTTGTTGAGTTTTATTGATCTGATTTTATAAGTCATTCATTAAACAATCATCGTCGTCACAGTTCCATGACTTGTCAACCCTTTTTAATTAAATTTCTCTCTCAGTCACAACCGAATTTCACCTATAAAAAGTTCAATATAATTAAAATTGTTATATTAAAAGCACTTTAATGATTCTTGAGGTACACAGAACGCCTCAGCACCGTGATGCAATGTGGTAAATTCTCTGTTAAGATATGGAATCATTGGAATACACTCTCGAAAACGAAGAACAATTCTGGGCTGGTATGTGTACAAGTAATTCTGAAATTAAATAAATGTTGACTGAGCATGGTGAAGAAATAGAAGATATTCTGTCAGTAAAATGCTTTTCTCTTCAATCTGTTGAAAATGTATTTCGAACATACCTAAATTTTATCCAAAAACTCGGGAGCGAATACTTGACCTCACAAGATGATTATGATCAGTGTCTAGAAAAGTTACTTGAGAGCGAGCTTTTCTCTGCCCATACGGACAAGTTAAGATCCTTGGCCATAAATGGTTTGATGCGAGATGAAAATCCTATCAGTCTTCAGATTATGGTCAAGTTTCTACTCCAAGATGGCCGGAGAAATATTGCAACCTTCGAAACCATGAAACAAATGGGCTGCTTTCCTAGATTAGTCAAAATTATTATTCCTGGTCAAAAAATAGACATGGCACTTTTATCATTTCTCTTAGAGCTGTTATTTGAGATGACGTGTTGTCAGCAGTTATCTATCGATGATTTGAGTCAAGTGAGTGACGAGTTTGTGATGAATTTACTGAGTATGATAGAAGAATTATCTAATGATCCGGAAGATCCATATCATTATTTTGTGATTCGAGTTCTGGTCCGCAAATCTTATCGCCATTTACAAATTTCCATATACTAACTGATATGTAGCTTGTGTTAAATGAGCAGTACATGACAGCCTCCATTATGCCACAAGAAGAATCTCCGTTTCTAACTAATCGTGTTGTCAAACTCCTATCTTCCAATGGTTCCTCATTCATGACATTTGGCGAAAATCTTATTCTTCTTTTGAATCGGGAAACAGAACCTTCGCTACAGCTTTTAATACTGAAACTCCTTTACCTTCTCTTTACCAACCCATCTACTTATGAATTCTTTTATACGAATGATCTTCGAGTTCTTCTAGATGTTATAATCCGCAACCTACTTGACCTGCCTAGTGAATCGAACTCTCTGCGACATACTTACTTGCGAGTATTGTATCCACTACTAGCACATACACAACTTAATCAACCTCCCTATTATAAACGAGAAGAGATTATGAACGTATTAAAATCACTTATTGCGTCAAGAAATACACATTGGGAGCCCGTTGATGAAACTACCAAACGTCTTGTCGAACGTGTAACTAATGTTTCTTGGCTAGCTAAAATATCTTCTCAAACAATGAGTGAAGAGACTAAAACACTAATATCCGGAGACATCGAAATACCGCAAGTGGATCTCAGTGAACAGACTCTAAAGGCAGATACTCTTTCTAACGGTAATGTTAAAGAATCACAATCATTATCAAATGATGAGAAGAAATTGAACAAACGAGCTATACCACCCCCTGTAGTAAAGAGTAGGAGAAATGTGCCACCTCCAGCTCCACAATCACGACAAGCTATTACAATAAAGAGATCTCCACTGCCCCAAATACCAACTCAGCCGAAAACTAGATAATAAATTACCTAATTAAAGTTCTGTAGAGCTTACGCAACAAGCTAGTAAAATCCAATCAAATAATTGTGATTTAAAATACTTTTCAATGGCAAGACGTTTGAGGAACTTTTAATATAAGGCATATGGAATTTACCTATCAGATCCATCTTTTACACAATTAGCCACTTGCTTTATTCTCTATTTAAATCAGAGTTTTCAAATTATATGATACAGTTGAGTAGGCGGAGTAAGATGCAAAAATATCTCGAACACATTTGTAGCTGAAGGCACCCCTGTTCAAATATTTTATTGTCATTATGACATGAAAAAGTATAAATGTGATCTTGAATATTTTCGAGTTAGTGCGTGCAGATTCAAACCTCCCTTAAGAAAAAAATGACATCTAAAAAAGGTATAACCATTGTGAAGCAAATAATTAGAGTTACAATACCGTAGATAGATGTTGATTTACGCGAATAAAATTAAAGCTAGGGGCAATTTATTTTCATATGTGTATTTAGCTACCATATCGTCATTGTAGATAATTATATTATAAATACTATCTAGTTTACAAGAGAATAGAAACGGCGAAAGCCTTTGAGCCCTCAAATCTGTAACCTACAGTATTGTTAGGCAAGCTTAGATACAACCGCTGCATACTCAGCAAAGTGTATTGCCAGCAGTTTCTACCAGCTAATATCGGGTCACGCATTTGTAGGTGTTTATCAAAGTAGGAATATGAAAGAAAAGATGACATTTTTTCAGATTATTTTGGATTATTCTCGCAAACTGTGAGGCATCCTATGCTCAAGTGTCATGAGTAACGACGTGAAGAGAAAAAATGAGGAGTCGAGTCAAAGGGTAGTCCCTTATGCTTAACTACGACAAGGATATGAAACCTTTAAACTTTTTGGCGATCGAAAAAGTAACAAGGGCCATGCCCAAAGTTTCATTAAATGTAATCGTATACGCTTAGGATATTATTATACGGAAGAGAGAGAGAGAGGAAAAAGAGAGAGTAGGAACAAATCAATGGATGATTAGAATTAGAAATGGCAGAATAAGGAAAAAAAGTAATTTACAGTGGTCGTGTAGTAGTTGATGAGGATTTCACTAATAACACATACTCATTGGCTCCATAGAAATTCTTTTCGCCAATTTTCATTTAAAATAGGCACCACCAATTCGGTAAGTCCAAATATAATACTGAAAAGCGAATATATGAACAACCAATACACAAAATCTAAGATCGTGATTCTTTTTTTCTAATTGAGCGTGTTATTGGGCTCTATGTTTGCGCCAATAAAATTACTATTATTACATGTAATTTTTATGAGTTAGATTGATTGAAAGATAAATTCTAGGTTGTTCGGATGCTTGTTTTGAGAAGTTACTGAATATTTTCCGGGATGAGCAAACTGGATATTTTAGAAGTAGCCGGGCTACTTCCTGATTGTTTAAGATCATCCAAAGGTCATTTGCAAAACGAGCTGAGGGGAGAGACAGTGCTTCATCCAATGCCGATAACGCCGTGAACGCTTTAGAGTCGAAAACCGCCATTGAAGGACTGAGTGGTAAACACTTCCAGCGTATAAAATATCCAGCTTGGTATATCGCAACACCGCCTCCTGCACGGGTGATGTTACCATCATCTAAGCAGCTTGCATCGGAAAAAGATGACAAGATCCTGGGAGGGGATGTTACCTGGAATTAGGTTCTTGGTCGAAGCCCTACATCTGATATGATCAAGGACCTATAGAGCTGGCAGGGGTCATATGAATCAACATGCCTTACTCATTCACACAAGAACTACCAGTCGTGGGTGTTAAGTACAAAAAGATATACTACAAGGGAAAAAAAAGAAAAATAAAAGAATAGAAATTATCTAACTTAAGCCAATATCTCTCACATCAACTTTCACACCGACAAGAAGGAATCGCAAGTAGTACCCACTACCCTCGCATTCAGCGGAGGATTAGTCAATAGGTGGGTCATCAAAACAACCTGTAGCCTGGGCAAATTCTTTCAACTTCTTCATACCATTGTGACCAAGAAGTAGATTTTGAAAAATCGGTATGTAGAGTTATATCCCACCTATCCTGTAAAGCACTGCGTTGGGAGTGGCTTTTCACACGGGGAATGCTGTCATCAGGGCCAAACGTATGACCTTATCTATAAGCTTACAAAGATGAGTCGTTTGGGGTATTAATGTCTCTTTTCTAGTTGGGCGCGACATTCCTGGCCACCATACATCCGCACCATACATTGCTACTGACAGGACGCATGCTTCTACTGCAGAAACCAACGCTTTGGAGGCTACTATATGTATGATACCGTTCAGACGCTGTAAGAAGTGAGCAATCTTGAGTGCTTTACTGTACCATGTCGTCACATGGTGTTCAAAATTGAGTTTTGAACCGAGATGGACTCCAAGCCAGCGAATATGCGGATCGGGACTTATATTACTACCATCTACCTGGATGTTCGTTGGGGCTTCTCCACATCGACCTGGGAACTGTATAATCTCTGACTTATATATGTCAAAGGAGACGGCATTATTATCAGCCAATTCCAATGCACTATCAACTTTATGTTGCGCTACAGCCATAGACTCAGTAACTGTGCGACCTATGCCAAAAATTCCAATTTCATCTGCACAACTGAAACGTGAGAGGATATCTTCACTTTTCATAGGCTCTGCCATGAAGATTAGCAAGAGAAGTGGAGAAATTGGAGACCCTTGTGGAATTCCATAAATCAGCCTTTTTGGTGTAGTTATTCCTTCTAACTACACAATCTGTCAAGTCCTATTTTTGAGGGAGAAAGAGGTCCAACATTAGATATTAGTCGGCGAACTTCGCATATGCATACCATATGCTGAAAATACATTTGTTGTATTATCACCAACAGCACTGCAAGTATTACTTATCTTTGCAGCTCCAAGAGTTCTTCATCTACGTGACGTTGATATAACCTCAGCTTTCCTACACGCTGACTTAGACACACCTATTTATATTGAACAACCCCATAGTTGGGAAAAGCCTAGAAATCTGGTCTGCAAACTTCAAAAATCAATATACGAACTCAAAACAGCAGCAACACGATGGCAAGAAAAACCACGCCTTGCTCTTCATCAAAAAAACTTTAAATCATTTAAAAATGAGTCAAATGTCTTTCAAAACAATGACACCATAATCTCTACATACGTGGACGACTTCATGATTCCATCACCTACCCATACACAAATTCATCAAACTATCTAAACTCTAGCAATTGCCTTTCAAGCAAAAGACCCGGGTAACTTTACTGAACCTCTCGGTATCAACCTAAATAGAACATCAGACGAATTTCGAATCAACCAGGAAGATAAGTTAGTTACACTATGTGAAGACATGAATATGGTCCACTACAAAAGTGCATTTACACTAATCTCAGATGATAACATTATCCACCTCAATCCATTCGAATTATGTTCTGAAAATGATGCAACTAAATACCACTCAGCAGTAGGTACTCTGCTGCACATCGCCAACATGACTAGGCCTGACACTCTATATGCCGTTATTCTACTAACTCACTATGTTCGCAATCTGTCACAAAACTGTATGATAGCCCTCAAACACCTGACACGATATATCCCGCGAACAAATTCTGCGTCACTTTTCTTCCCTATTCGAGGGACCCCATAGCTCATTGCTTCCTCAGATAATAGCTTGGGAAATATCATCTCATCCAAAGGTACCTCTGGAATCCTATTTCTCATAAATAATACACCAATTGCATGGTAGTCTAATAAGCAAACTGTCACTGCTCACAAGTAAATGTGGGGCAGAGTATGCTGCATTAGCTAAACTAGCAGTGACAGCACAATCACTAAGACCCCCATATGAAGAACTTTTCCAAGTGGAAAACAGCCCAATATTAACAGAAATAGACAATACCGCAGCTCTCATCACTGCTAACTCTACTAAAATCCGGGACAGAAACCGAAATTCCTGATGAAACAAGAAACAGTTCGTGAAATAGTTCAAAGTAACGTAATAAAATTAAAACATACATCTACAAATAATTGTAAGGCTGATGGACTGACAAAGGCACTACAACGACTAAAACACGAAAACTTTTGCAATTAAATTAGATGAGACTTAAAAACCACAGCTTTGGGGAACTGTTATGACTAATCTTTTTACTACGTGACACCTTCTATGTGTATTTACATTGCGTAAATAGTAATAGTTCATTCTTATTCACTCCAACATGAATGAACAGGCCGGTATTCAGCAATTATTAAAAGGTAAGATATTACGCAAGTTACATTGGCTTGAGGCTTTGGGATGAACAACTAAGTAATTTTTAATTGTACACTTAATGCTTGTATTTGAGAACTACAAAGATTTGAGAGTTGTGAAGAGCTGGTGCTTTATATTCACAAATGAGCTGGTAGTACTAATCCTAACAATTCAAAATTTGAATCACAGAAGGTTCTAACAACCTATCTTTATTGATCCTAACCTCTAAACACTTTCTCTTCAGTATTCTAATCATTTATTGTCATGGCTGATAGATTTGACTAGGTGGAATTTTTATAATGTACCCATATCATTACTGCCCTTGTCTTTTAGTTTCGGCTAATCCCCAGCTCAACAGCACTCCAGATTTTCGCGAATGGGCACCAGAAAAGTTAAGGGTTCGTGGAGGCGATTGTTGGATTAAGCCAATTAAATAAATTTGTCTTCGAAATTGAGGAATCTTTTGTGCCGATTGCCATATTATAAACCCACATTTATCCTCAAACACAAACATGCAAGTCAGAAATACGTCAGCACTTAGAGTATTTTGCGATGAAAAGCAAACTCCAAGCATTTTAATGCGTATATACTGGGGACCTCAACACCCTTATGGCTCACAGTTCTATATACGAAAAATCGTACTCGGGCACTCCAGGATATGGAAAATTTCCCTCAAAAAGCGACGTGAGCGCTATGAGGAGCTGTAGCCACAAATCTCCCATCAATACAAAAAGCCATAGCTCAAACAGATCAAGACTTCAAGTCCTTGAAGAGTAGGCTACCAATAGACTATTCCTACGACTATCAAATAAAAACTGCTTACGTTCATATTCAGGCTTCACTCTACTTATGTAAATAAAACCAAAGCTCGGAGTAGATAAAGATCTTATTATGAATGTACTTCCGACTTAGATCGATATCGCACTTTGTCCTTCTATGGGGAATATAAAGGAAATAGAGAAAAAGTTAGAAACCAGTAAAATTTGCGCTGATGTTCTTGTAAAATTAAACTACCTTATGGACATCACATCGCCTCTCAAATGTCCCCCGAAAATTTGGAATTATTGGTGCTAACCTCCAGCCCACATCAGCTTCCGTCACAATACAGTTAATCATAGATGCCATAACCTCCACAGCGGAGATCAATTAGCTTCCGTCACTCCTTCATAGTATAATGCTGAGCCTCCAGACTCACTATCTACTACGTGAATAGCACGACTACATGAAAATCACGTTCACCTTCCTCGCGCACTTTTCTTAGCTGCCTAACAATTACTTGGATTCTCCCACACTGCACCTTAGTAACTCAGTGGACACGCTGCTAGCTTTGGTATAAAAGCCGGACATGTGTTTTTCCTCCACGTTGTCGTCTTGCGGATCCATACAGCATGAAGATTTATGCCGCGCCAATCAATATGCATCCCCTGTCGGCTGCATCTACCCTCTTAAATGCACACATTGCTATGGCTCACACTCTGCTGATGATACTAAATGCGATTTACGTCTCACCTCACCTGGCGTCCTTAAAAATAAGGTTCGGATTGCGGTACTTCGCTAAATCAATAGATAAGTGCGTTTTCATATTCAAGCAGAAGCTGGCTGCATCATAGCTTCTTCAAGAAAGCAAATAGATAAATTTTCGCCACAAGCATACAACAAAACAAAACGTCGATAGGATGAAAAAGACCCAAGTCTTCTCCCATGGTAATCAGTGTCAAATCAATTAAACTCATCTAGGCTCTCAACAATGTGATTGAGTCGAGCATGGCACAAATCCAAGCCTAATGTGGAATTTAAAAAAACGTTGTAATAAAGCAAGCCCTGCTACAATTCTTTCATTAAACTTAAGAAAAGACTTTATTAATCATGAAATAGGGTTAGAAAATGCACACCTCTCATCAATAGATGTTATACTGATCCAAGAGCCATTTACATTTAATGACCTATCAAGACATGTAACCAAAAAGCAACCAAATTACGAAAAATTCCCACCAATTGATGATTGGAAAGTTATTCGACCTAGAATAATTGTATATGTTTAAAAAAAAACATAGACATCCGCCAATTTAGTGCGCTTATCTTGCTCTTTTGTGATGTATTATAATCCGACCCACAAGTCGCCAAGTTCTAGAGGTGGTATTGGTCTAAAAATATATACCTATTATATAAAGAAAATTAGACATGTACTGTTTTGGTTTAAATGGTAGATGCTTGCGCCATCTGAAGCAGTAAGCCTTAGCATCTTTTGTCTCATTAGAATAATGTTTAAAAGGCTTCAGCTGTGAAAAGAGATTAGATATAAACAAACAGATCATGAGTCAAGTACTGGGAATCTACATCAACAAATTAGTGGATTTAACAACCCTCAGGGTAATATAGTTGCAACTCCCAGTCTTGAAGCAATAAATATCATCAACTTCTGTCTGCCGCAATTTGCATTATTGAGAGCTTTCTTTATGTTTTCTCTACTCTTAATTGGTTATATTAAATATTGGATGTTAAATTATTCTATATTTTATTTCCAGTCAAAGTCCTCTTCTTCTTTCTCGATCCAGTAACCATAATTCGCTGTAATCACTGCTATAGCATGTTCTCAAAGACCTCGAAACTGATTGCTCCTTCTGTTGTTAGAGAGAGCTGTTAGACCATACATTGAGCCGTAAAAAATAGCAAAGAAGCGTATATAATATAGATATCGCACTTGTCTCCATAGTTTCTTCACTGGGGACTAAAGGTGGAACCGTGTACTCGGGAATCGTTACGATAGCTATTTTACAGGATTCAAAGCACATGCTGCTGGGACCTCTATCTTCGAAGCTTCTGTAAATTTTCCATTTCAAATCCCGCTGCCTTTTGTAATACTGACTCTAGCTCTGCTTGACTTTTATCTCTTGGTCTGTAATCTGCATTTGGATATGCGATGACTGTATTGCAATTATCTTATATATTTTAGAAAGGAAAATAAGAATTCATCACATAATTTGAGAAATGCGGAGCAAGCTCATCAGGCTGATTTACTTGCTCAGAATAGGGATTGCGGAACAACGAAATCTACATAGTTGCTCCTATCTAATCCTTACTTGATCTAAAATAATACGTCGCGTCACCATTCGCGGGACTTCGCCGAGTGGCATGTCATGACGCAATCAGTCATTCTTTGGCTGTTAAAGAAGAAATGACATAGTGGAATTTATTATAGAGACTATCTTCAAGACGGAAAATGCAGTTGGAAAGGATGCTATTTCTAAGCTCGGATTAGGATTATTAAGGCTTATGGAACCTGTCATAGAGAAAGGCGAATTCTTTTAAATTACACTCACTAAAAGAGGCTCTAATGCAGCATGATATGTTACTACAGCAATGGCAAATAATAAAAACTAGTTATCCAATCATCTGTGTAGAGCGTGCGAGCGGCAGGGCCTCCCAAGACTTAATTTAGTAAGCCACTTTGCCCTTTATGGAATCACCAAATACAATACGGGAAAGAAAATGCAATACCCTCCTTGCCTTTCTTAGCTCTATTTACTGGCTCAGGCCTTTCCGTTAGCCCCGGCAGAGCAAAGCAAGGCCCAGCCTTTTCGCACCTAAATTTTCTTCTCTTCGTGCCTAATAACCTTTCTCAACCAACCTCGCTTCGCTTCGCCTCGTCTCGCGTTAGTCGAACTTCCTTTTCTCGTTAAATCCCCGAACCTTAGTTTCGCTCTCATCCAACAGCCAATTACAACAAACCGAATCGCTTCACCTGTACACCAAATCTTATCCTCGCTCTTCTTTCTTCTTTTCACTAGGGTTTAAAAGGTATTATTGGCTACTTGCCAAATTCAATTCTTCATTTTTATTCCACAAAAAACCACAAGCTTGTTCATCTCATATTCTGAATTATTATTGTTTGTATCATTATTTTGGGCTCTAAAAACTTCAAATTTTTGGTGTGTAATCATATCTTCACTGCTAGATGAGGGATCATACGATTCATTGTGCTGCCCTTCAACTTTGAGACGATCGCTGATTTTTCACAGTAAGTGGCTAGATTACTGCATTTCGTTTCTCTCTACTTGGCTCCCGGTTCAACTTGAAAGTGCAAGCTTTACCATCTGCAAGTTCGGCAGGCAGTCGTTTCAATCAGATTCAGTAGCTGTTGATGGAACGAACCGTCTACCCCTTTCTCCAGGCGACTCCCTTTATTACGCTTTTTGGCCAGAGAAATTCGTCAAAATTACACATCAGATGGTTCGAGGAGTGAAAGAATTATTAATACTCGGACGATGGGGAGCAATCTACACACAGAAAGAATTTAAGCGCTGGAAGATGGATCGGGAGAATGACCGAGAGGAATAAATTGATGCTGTCAAGCACATTATCCAAGCAGCCTACCACTCAGCCATCCAGCCATCCAGCCAGCCAGGACGTTCATAAATCCTTGCCCCACTTGCTGCTGGCGCTGGTGTTGCTCACTCGTTGTTTTCCCCCAACCAATTCATTGCCCCGGTCACCCACCTCCTTCCCACCCCCCCGGCGCCCCCAAAATGCATTTTTCTCATTCGTTGTTCTGGCGTATGCCACTATTAATGTTTCGCTAACCAATATCCTGGTTATTCAATCAGGTTTTGTAGGTACCCGCCCGCCCCCCTTTTTCCTTTCAGTCGCCCTCAGAACTGACTCTATCCGCCGAAAGAGTAAACTTATCCAGGAAGATGTCTGGCGCAGGTTAGTTTCACTCTGGATTCCGTTCTCTTCGCTTTCATCCCTCTTCGGCCCTACTCCTGTATTAGTTCTGTTCCTTTCCTCAACAACTTCTCTCCAACCCATTACTAACTTCCGATTTGCATTTCATACACAATTTTCTGTCTGAACTAACATCTTCATAGACGATAATTATCGATCCGGCGTGAGTTTCTATCTTCCACCTTTGATTTTAATTCCCTCACACCCCACTTCCCCCAATCATGATTTCACTTTGAGTCAAAATAGGACGCTAAGAATACCTTGTTGGCTACTATATTTATAACCAAGATCCTTCCTATGTATTTCCTTTTACAGAACTTTCCACACTGCTTGACCCAAACATCTTAATGCCCGATATTGAGACTTACGGATCGCAGCGCGAAAGAACTCCGAGACGTCGGTCCCGCTCGCCACGCTCCAATCGACGTCGTTCTTTTAGTCCTCGTAGCCGCAGCAGAGAGGGCCGCCATATCAGTGATAGGCGTTCTCGATCACCAGTTGGTGGAGGTATGTCAGCTGGCGCTGGAGCACCTCACAGATCATATGAAGATAGGGCTCAAGCTAGAGAACAAATGTTATCAAGTCTTAAGGAATCATCACAACAAGACCGTCGGTTAGTGCTGTCAGCAAATTACGAAATTTAGTTTTTAAATTCTAAGTAGTGTTTATGTCGGCAATTTGAGTTACGATGTAAAATGGCATCACTTAAAAGATTTTATGAGATCTGGTAAGTCTTCACAATGTAAAATAATGAAACTATTTTTCTAACAATTGTTTCTCAATCAGCGGGAGAGGTTCTCTTTGCGGATGTCTTGTTGCTTCCGAATGGAATGTCGAAGGTGGGCGTCTATACGTAGCTGGTTTTTCTTTTTCTGGTTTCTGATGGAATGTTGGATTGACGGATTTGGACGTTGTTCCGTGGGTGATGTAGGGATGCGGGTAAGTCGATCACATTATATCGAAGACGAATTGAAGTCTAACGTTACCAAGTATTGTTGAATATGCTACAAGGGAACAAGCACAACAAGCAGTAAACACTTTAAGTAATCAAAGCCTTATGGGCAGACTTGTCTATGTTCGCGAAGTACGTGCGAAGTCTCAATCCCTGAACTTTGGCTGACTCGAGATATATAGGACCGCGAGGCTGAACCACGATTTACCGGTCCACCTGCAACGAGCAGATCCACTTATGACGGCGGCTCCGGACGAGGTCATGTAGGCGGTGGCCTCGGAGGTGCTGGAGGAGCACCGGGTGGTGGACGCCAAATTTACGTATCAAACGTTTGTTATCCTTAAGTCCCACTGCAATCTGAATTCGGTTACAGGTATTAACTTGGATAGCTTCCTTATACTGTTGGCTGGCAGGATCTGAAGGATCTCTTCCGTCAAGCTGGTAAGTATCCGCTTTGCTAACTTTTTATCTATAATCCATAATTAATTCTGGACCCAGCGCGAAATGGAGCAGTTGTTCGTGCAGATGTTCACGTCGGACCCGACGGTCGACCAAAAGGCTCTGGTATTGTTGCGTTTGAATCCTCTGACGATGCTCGTAACGCAATTCAGCAGTTTAACGGCTACGATTGGCAAGGTCGCCCATTAGAGGTTCGAGAAGACCGGTTTGCTGGTTCGAGTTCTGGATTTGGCGGCCGTGGTGGATTTGGGGGCCGAGGAGGATACGGAGGTGGCTTTGGTAGCCGCGGAGGCTATGGAAGCCGGGGAGGTTATGGCGGTGGCTCATACGGTGGTGGTCGTTCCGGGTATGGCGGAGGATATGGAGGAAGTAATTATGACGGTATTTCTGCAGTCCCAAACCCGTTTACCGATTATGCCACTGTCGGTACAGAAAGATCAGAAACAATCTACGTTCGAAACGTAAGTAAATTGCTATCATATATTGAAACGTGCACTAACCTTTTCCAAGCTACCGTGGTCTACATCAAATGAAGATCTCGTGGAACTTTTTACGACCATTGGTAAAGTCGAACAAGCTGAAATTCAGTATGAGCCAAATGGTCGTTCCCGAGGAACTGGCGTTGTTCGCTTTGATGCCATTGAGAGTGCTGAAACTGCAATTGAGAAATTTTCTGGCTACCAATACGGTGGTCGTCCGTTGGGACTCAGTTTTGTAAAATATCAAACACCTGCTGGTAATGGTGACGCGATGGAAACAGAAGCTACGAGTTTGACACAAGATCAAATTATGTGAAAGTTTGTATAATTTGGATCGACTTTAAGTTTTGCAGCATCATTCATTGTCTTTCGTATCTCATTAAAATTTTCGACCTTCTTTCTCAAATTCCGTCTTCAATATGTTAAATGTCTAAGAAATAGAATCAACTTTTGCTATGACGGGTTCAACTAATGTCTAATATTGTTGAATATTTAGATCGATTTTACTTCTGTAATTGTTCTGGTGTAGATGATGTCAATTAATTAAAAACATATTATCTAAATCAAAATGATACGAGACTGATGATACTTTTTAATTTTTACATAATCTACCATGCTTCATAAATTCTATCAAATAATAACTATATGAGTTCAAATGGCTATCTTAATATAATTGGTAAAATATTTATGAAACGATACTTCAATTACTATTTAGCTGTTAGATATTGAGAATATATATCCTATAATGTATCGATAAATTGGGCCCAAATGAAGTAAATTCGATTTAGATTTCAATAATCGTCTAAAATCTAATTTTGATCTAGTTATATGAGTATATTTTAGTTTTAGTGAATCAAAATTCTCATAAGATTCAGAACGTTTTCATTCGTTGATTTTTACTTAGATTCGTTCTTTACCTCTACTCTAGATGCGGCAGCAATTTGTTTCTTTTTTGCTTTTAATTTCTCTTTTGCTTTGCTTCGATCTCTCTTTTTCATTCTACTTGCTCCCAATTTGCATATTTCCATATATCTTGTAAAAAATCCTTCTATATTATTGGCTTCTACCACCGTTGACAGTTTTATCTTTTCGCTTTTTTTCTTTCCTGATTTTCCGTTGGATGCTCGAATAAGAATTGGTAACGGTTTTGAAGGCTTAAGATCATTGAGAGGCGATGTTGTAGATTTACTATTCAGTGCTTCTTCATTTTCATCGTAGGTTACTGCATCCTTTTCATATTAGTGATAAAAATGATTCAAATTTAAACATCAAGATTGGGTATTTTCGAACAACGCTTCTGTGTTAGGTAAATACTGCCATGATTTCTATCTCGGCATGCATCGAATAGCGACGATAAACGAGTAAAAAACTAAATTAAAAAAGATGCATTAGTAACTATCATTTATATGTGTAAAATAATTTTTAAAAAGTGAGACACACATCTTCATTGCTCAGGTGTCCCTTTAACATGATGTTTCTCCTTACACTGATCTTGGGTGCACAGGAGATTCTTTGTCAAGTTTTGCGATTATGCAATTGTTGGTTGAACATTCAATGTTCTCGTTCCAAAAATTCCATTTTCACAAAACATTACCAAGGTGAACCGGTCTCTAAAAGCTTTAAATTCCTTATATAACAAAATGAATCTTGCGATTGTTAAAAGATGGACCTCAGTATGTAGTATTTAGTTACAGAACAATGGCTCGTATCATTATGGCAAAAAAATTTTAGAAGTTATCAGTAATTAGTTGGATAGGGAAAAAATCAATCTTTAAGCTATTCATACCTCACTTAAAGCTGTATAGTAAAAATACTCAATTAGAAAGACTATTAATAACGAATGCTCTAATACCTTTGATGTGGCTAACCAATCTTTACTAGAGGTTAATGTTCCAACCAACGGCAAAACCACCAAGATCCATGGGAAGTTACAGTAATGGACTCGTTAATTAAACAGCAAAGTCTTAAGTAGGCGATATTTTGATAGAAACAATGCATAGAGACAAGACAAAAATTGTGTAGCATTTTTAGTGACATATATATTTAAGCCTCAATTGACAGTTTCCTGTATAAAACTAAACTATTTGAGCTGTGAGTTTTATTCTTAAAGTAGAGTCTATACTAGATTAGAAGTTTTTATCAATGAGATGAATAAAATCATACTTGAGATGGTAAGTAGAAGCTATGGAAAGATTGGAGGAATAATGCATATAATCTAATGCTAATCAAAATGTTGGGTTATAAATAAATTTTCATCAAGAGATTAGAGATTGGTAGTTAATTGATAATCGGAGTCTTTATCAACGCGAATCTACCATTTAATAAAGATAATACGAATACTTTTACAGATTAAAGCATGAAGCAAAATACTCATAGGCTTAAAATCCCCAACTCTATTTTAGGTGAAATTGAACGGCAACGTTAGCATTCCAGAGGGTTTCCACAAAGAGGTCCAAGTTAACAATGACACAGCAACAAATGCTGATGGCAGTTCCAAGTTTCGACTCCACATAAGTGCTAGAAAAGAATTGCGTAAAGCTGAAAGGAAGAAGAGATCTAGTATCCATCATAGTCTACCGCCCCAAAAACGGGTAAAACCCAATAAAGATGATGGTCGAGATACAGAATTTCAATTACAAGTCAAATCACCGCACACCGCTTCTCTCAATGAACCATCATCCAAAACTACCTTGAATCATGGACGACACCCAAAAGCTGACCTTGATTATAAGAGAGTCACTTCAAGCCTCATTTCAAGCCCTAAACCATCAAATTCAAGAAATGAAAAATTTGAAGAGGAGGATAGAGAAATTGCCATACTTGAGAAAAAGCTTGGGCTTAAAAAATCAAAAAAAATACCTCAGTCGTTCAAAGATGATGGGCTGGACAATTTACTTGGAGATCTCGACACCGGAGATGATTCAGATACGATGGAAAGAGATCTCGCAAAGACTGAAGCTGACCAATGGCTTAAAAACAAAAGGCAACTTACCCAAAAAGCTCAACTCAAGAATCAGCTAGATTTAAAAATGGAAGAAGAAAGTAGTAGTAAAGTATTGCTTTCTAGTTCTAGGATTAAACATAAAACAGCGACAAGTGAAGAATCGAATTTAGGCTTTGATACCTTTATGGACGAGCACACTCATAGAAAGGAGGGGTCTACAGATTCATCTTTGACTAAAAAGGATGAGCTTGAAAGTGATAGCTTTAGTGGCTTCGAATCTGATGACCTTCTTGAGAAATCAAGCTCTACTCGTATTCGAGAAAATCCATACGTACCTCCGAAAGTTTCCTCCTCTATTGAAATGTATAAGCCTCCATCTATGAGAAAAGTAGAGGTTCATAATTCCGAAGACTTAGCCCGGCTACGAAGACGAGTGCAAGGTTTAATAAATAGACTCACTGAATCGAATCTGATTTCAATCTTGGGCGAAATTGAGAACCTCTATCGCCTACACCCACGCCAAGATGTCACTTCTACACTAACCGAAATCTTATTAGAATCTATATGTTTACCAACTAGTCTACCCGATACACTTATTATTCTTCCCGCAGGGCTCATCGCTGCAATTTATAAAGTTATTGGAACTGATTTTGGAGCCGAGGTTATTCAGAGAATTGTCTCTCTATGGGATAAATATTATGCGCGTGCAATCGCTGTTAGAACAACTAATTCCGAGTCAGAGACTACTAAAGAAACATCTAATCTTATAATGATTATCGCCATGATTTATATCTTTCAAGTTGTAGGAAGTAATCTTCTCTTTGATTACGTACGCTTTATACTGGGAGAATTAACCGAACTTAACGCCGAACTTCTCCTTAAGATAATTAGAACATGTGGCCCTCAGTTGCGTCAAGATGATCCATCTTCACTAAAAGATGTTGTAGCTATGGTGCGGACAGCAAGAGCTAAGGTCAATGAGCAGGAAATATCCGTAAGAACAAAGTTCATGATCGAAACAATAAACGACCTTAAAAATAATCGGTTGAAGACTGGAGGTGCAAACTCGGCTATCACTTCTAGCCATATTATACAGATGAAAAAGATCTTAGGGACCTTAAGTAATCGAACTATTAAGGCCATGGAACCACTTAGAATAGGCTTAAAGGATATTCATGATTCTGATAAGAAGGGAAAATGGTGGCTTGTTGGTGCTAGCTGGTCTGGGCATGTTAAAGATATAGAATCCGCACCCAGCTCTGGTGATAATGGTCAGACTAGTCTACCTATTCAAGACAATGGAATAACAGATCTTATGCGGCTTGCTAGAGAACAACGCATGAATACTGATGTACGTCGAGCAATATTTTTCGCGATAATGTCTGCTTCAGACTATCAAGAGGCATATGCTCATTTGGAGAAATTGAGATTAAAAAAAAAACAAGAATACGAGATTCCTAAAGTTTTAATTCGCTGTATTGCTGCTGAAAATTCCTATAACCCATATTACACACTAATTGCTCGAAAACTTTGTAACAATCGAAAATTAAAGGTGTCCTTTCAATACTGCTTGTGGGATCTTTTTAAACGAATGGATGAATCACAAGCGAATGATTCTGATTCTAATGTAGAAGAAGATGAAGATGAAGGACAAAAACTGAGTTCCAGAGTCCTCATTAATCTTGCCAAGATGTATGGTAATCTTGTCACTCAAGGTAGCCTTGGTCTTGATATCCTTAGAAATCTTAACCATAGCAATAATAACTGGGCATATCTCCCTTCACAAATTAAAGCGTTTTTAGAAATTTTCTTTATCACCATCTTTCTTGGATCCTCTTTATCTCCTCCGCATTCCCTTGCCCTCCCTTCACAAAAAAAATCATCCACAACACTATACGATCGACGAGATGAAAGGGTGATAATTTCTATTTTTGCAAAAACTGCAAAGTCTTCGTCTGATACCTCTGCTTTTCCTACTTCGATGATTGTAGGATTAGAGTCCTTTTTAAAACTTGTTAGTAAAACAGATCTCGCCGGAGGCCCTAAAGAAAAAGAAACAGTTCAGTGGGCTTGTAAAGTGGCTAGAAAATTTCTAAAGAGTCTCCTTTCTTGAAAGAAAAAATTAAAATAAAAGAGCATATACTTTTAGTATCACACAATCCTTCCCTATCTCCACATTTATATATAGTTATTTTTTAATTTTTTTAATATTACTTCTCTCAAACGGGAGGAAGGGCTGAAACTATGTGGCTAATAGATTTGTATTTAAGAATTACAATTTTATAAAATATTCTAGTTGAAGGGTTTGTCAAGGGGATGATGATTCGGTAACCAGGCCCGCAGGTTCTACTATGGCTCAAAGATCAACGTTAACTCATATTCTATACTTTTTGTTTTTTTTTTTTTTTTTTTTTTTTTTT
>QVIK01000376.1:37264-49506 GCA_003957845.1 Oidium heveae
ATTTTTTTTTTTTTTTTTTTTTTTTTTTTTTTTTTTGTAAAGAACATTGGGTGAAAATTTTTAAGATGATATCGGATTGAAGACGAACACAACATTTTATAGGGATAAATACAAATAATACCATATTCCTAACATATAAGGTTGTTTTCGTAACGCTATAGCTGATATTTTCTATAAAGAATATATATATATATATATATATATTTATATATATATATTTATATATATATATTTATATATAAATATATCTGCGTGCCAAGTTCCATGGTGGTATGAACTTTAGTAAGAGAATAACGGCTTAAGAACTGAGGTGTAAAGTTCGACGAAATGCTCTGTCAATGAATGGATTAGTTAGATGGGGAAAGAGATAATGTGATATTATGATTCACTGGCTTGTTGTATCTTATCAAATTCTACAACTGAGTTCAGAATGTCTGTCAGGGAATTGCTTGAAGAGTGTACATGTGACTCCTGTGACGATATTGATGGAAAACAAATTTTATGTATACTATAATTTTACTATGTAAAATAATACCAGAGCAAAGTGTAGGCCTGAATAAGTTGAAGTGAGTGAATGTTTCTTTAATTTTGATTAATTTTCCTAAAGAATGAGCCTTCTAACTTTAATATCGAATTTCATATTTCTTATGTTTGGAAATTACTTTGTAATTGTCCAAATAGTATGATTACTAGACATGTTAGAATTCCGACATCGGTTCTCCAATCGCTCTAAATGAGATCGATTTTTACTTTGTACAATGTATATCGTCATCGATAATAAGGAAAAAAAAATTTGTGCTTCGTTGGGAAACTGAAACTAGGGGCCTGAAATCCCTGTAAATAGTTTAGCTCTACAATTTTACACCTCATCGCATTCAGCTTTGGCTGCCAATACAACAGTATAAAACTCAAACAATGCTTCAAGGCTTATCAGGACCTCGACTGGCCGTACGGCTGGCTTTCAAGACACACTCACCGTACGTCTATTTTTTATCTTCATAGAATAAAAAAAAAGCCTCAAACTAATGCTATTATTTTGCTCATTTTCAGATCCAAACTTGTAATATCGCAAACGTTTCTAAGTAGATCGAGACGACGGGGATATGCAACTGAAGCTGGTTAGTTTAGAAGAACATTTTTTTAAGAAGTCGTTAACAATGAAATGAATAGAAGAGAAAGACCTTGTGATTATTGGAGGTGGCGTTGCTGGATATGTTGCAGCTATCAAGGCTGGCCAAGAGGGCCTAAAGGTACTACAGTTTTCAAAAATAATTTATATTATCACAGCAAATAATATCTCAAATTTACTAAACACCTTAGGTTACATGCATCGAAAAACGTGGTACACTAGGTGGAACTTGTTTAAATGTTGGCTGCATTCCATCAAAAGCTTTATTAAATAATTCGCATCTCTACCATCAGATTCTTCATGACACCAAAGCACGGGGAATTGAAGTCGGCGATGTAAAATTAAATTTAGCCCAAATGATGAAATCTAAGGATACTGCTGTAGCTGGGTTAACGAAGGGTGTCGAGTTTCTTTTTAAGAAAAATAACGTTGAGTATATTAAGGGGACAGCTGCATTCGCGGGCGAACATGAAGTTAAAGTTAACCTAGTTGACGGTGGAGAACAAACAATTGTCGGAAAGAATATCTTAATTGCAACTGGAAGTGAAGCCACACCCTTCCCTGGCCTTGAAATCGATGAAAAGCGAATCATAACTAGCACTGGTGCTATTTCGCTTCAGAAAGTCCCAGAAAGTATGATAGTAATAGGAGGTGGTATTATCGGTCTTGAGATGGGTTCAGTTTGGTCACGATTAGGATCTAAAGTTACTGTAGTCGAGTATTTAGGTCAGATCGGTGGCCCTGGAATGGATGCTGAGATATCCAAGTCAGCTCAAAAAATTTTTAAGAAGCAAGGTATTGAATTCAAGCTCAACACAAAAGTTCTTGGAGGTGAGACCGGCCAAGACAAGATAAGTTTAAATGTAGAAAGTGCAAAAGGGGGAAATCAAGAGACAGTAAGTAGATATTCTATCCCAAGGATAAATTAGGACTCTTTTCTGATTTACATAAGCTCCAAGCAGAAGTCGTTCTAGTCGCTATCGGTCGTAGGCCATATACTGCTGGCCTTGGGTTAGAAAATATCGGCCTCGAAGCTGACGAGAAAGGAAGATTGGTTATTGATTCTGAATACCGAACGAAGATACCACACATTCGTGTAGTGGGAGATTGCACATTTGGCCCAATGCTTGCGCACAAGGCAGAAGAAGAAGCAGTTGCAGTAATTGAATACATCACTAAAGGACACGGCCACGTCAACTATGGTGCTATTCCTTCCGTTATGTATACTCATCCAGAAGTTGCCTGGGTTGGTCAGAACGAACAGGAAGTCAAGGCATCCGGTGTAAAATATAAAATTGGTACATTCCCATTCTCTGCTAATTCAAGAGCGAAGACAAATCTTGACTCAGAAGGTCTCGTAAAGATGATTGCCGACGCTGAAACAGACCGGATCCTTGGAATTCACATAATAGGACCCAATGCAGGTGAAATGATTGCAGAGGGAACACTAGCTCTTGAGTACGGTGCATCAAGCGAAGATATTGGCCGAACAAGTCATGCACACCCAACTTTGGCCGAAGCATTTAAGGAAGCAGCGATGGCTACGTACGGAAAAGCTATCCACTTCTAAAGAAAGATGATTATTGTAAAAGTGTAAGATAGATTTATTATGAAGAACTTTGTGGGTCATTAATTTATGTTCTGATTGTTCTAAGTTTAATAAAGTTTTGATTGGTCGCTCTTCTCTTATTCATTCAACGTTTTTCATGTAGGACAATAATTTAAAGAGTACAAATAGATTTAAAAGTAAAAAAACGCCCAATAACGAAAAACTGGAAACAGTTTATTCTTTTATGTTTTGATCATACTTTTTATTTAGCTGTAAAATAAACATAAGCTTTTTGAGAAACATTTTCGATAAGTTCGATGATCACATACAGTTGGTCCTAATGAACTTCATTCTATGCAGGCTAATATCACACCGATGCTTGATATTAGCGATTACAGTAGAAAGTAAACTTTGTTCGTTTGTTATTTAAGGTCTAACTAAATAAAGGCTATGCCAGTATTTGCAAATCCCAAATTGGGCAAAGGACGCTAAAGCTGATCGCTTTGGGGACCTGAGGTATCAACCACACCTACCTGGAGTGTCGATACCTAGCACATTTAAAGTGCAGAGAATCTTTCACGAATGATCCATCCTGTGAAAAAAAAAAGAGGGAAAAAAAGTACTAGACAGATAGATATAAACGCATTCACCATGACCCAAAGACCACGAGCTGAGGGAAAACCTGATGAGAAAACCCGGTAGGAAAAAAAAAACTCCTCAGAACCTCAGCTATTCCACCCGTACTCTCTTACGACGAGCAGCCGAGTCCCCCTCCAGCAAACCACGTAGGAATCTAACCTACCACCCCTATAGAGTCCACCCAGCGTCTGACCATTTGCACCAACAGCTTACCTTCATTAGAGTTTGTGACTCTGTCTTAACTCATAGCAACTTTTGGGAACCATGGGTTTTTTCTCCGTGACTATTACATAATATTATTACCGTTTCTGTGGAAACTGTTATCTGTTTTACTTAAACTCCCACCTCCCCACTAATTCTGCCCTACTTTAATAACAGACAATCCATACACATTATCAATCATCACATTCTACTCGTCAGGTCAACGTTATTACACTCCTTCCTTATCCCCAACTGCAATAATTAAGAGTATTTAAAAATAAGGTTTTTCCTCTTCTGCTACTCAATATCATGTCTTCATATTCCTCAACTACTTCTTGCAATTCTGACAGTATTACCACAGACCCTCTGCTGTCCTTCTGATTTAAACACGATTAAAACCAGTATTAACTCTTGTGATATTCATGTATGAATAATGGCGTCGACGTTGACGTAAAGTGTTGAGGGTTTAGAGACTAAGTCATGTGATATTGCTAGCTTATCCTTATCGAATGACTTATGTTATCTACGCATAATAGAGAGAAGTCCCTCAAGTTCGAAACAATTTGCAGAATTTCAGATGCTTAGTAGAGCTTGGACTGAAAGCGAGAAGGCCGCAGATATAGAGGACGGAAATGTACGGCTAAGGTGGATCCCTGGCCACAAAGGAATAATTGGAAATGAACGAGCAGATGCTTTAGCCAAACAGGCCTGCAACATGGTAACTCCCTACTTGACGGTTACCATAGCACGGGCAAAAATGCTTCTTGAAGAAAAGGTACCGAGATAATTTAACGGCTTATTGGAGCGCAAACGCGCCTCAGAGATATAGAGATCTTGAAATTGGAATAGCCTATCGGCCTCCTCTGGAACTTTTCCTTATACCTAGAAAGAGCCTTAGCTTGCTTCTTGCCGCTCGGTCTGGACATGGAGACTTTGCAGCCCATCATCGCCGATTTAAACATACTGAGGCAGAACTGTACTGCTCCTGCGGATAGGAAAAATCACCCGAAAATCCTTTCTCATGCCAACTCACTAGGAGAAACAATGGTCGACTTAGAAATTTTAGAAGACGTAGTGCTCGTAAGAATATCAAATGGATATTGAGCACAAAATCAGGTGCGAAAGCCTTTCACCGTAGATTTGGGACGTAGTTAGAAGGGGTTTACAAAAAAAGAATTATTAAAATTTCAATACTTTTATATATTACGCTAACCTGAGTATATATAAGGACTACAGTAGATGATTTCTCTACTCTTAGCTAGTCTAGCATTCAACTGGTATTATGAATACCTCAACAACCTTCGAGGTCCTCGGGCTCTTAGTATAGATAGAAAGGTTTATTGAGAAATAAAAGAGATGCCTGGTGGTCTTAGGCCACGCAGGCATGCCAAATGCCCCTTGGAGGTACGAGGCCGAGCAAAGGCCTGTGAGCCTGCTTGGCGTTAATTAAATAATAATAGTAGTAGAGAGAATAGAGATAGAAGAATTTTCACAATAACTAGTTTAACCAGACATTTGTGCTAGCACATTAACTTACCGGTGATATACTGACAACTTCTAATATGCGTTATCTTGAAATTTTAGTCATTCTATGTCTCTGAATATTTTGGAGACACGTCTGCTTATTCTGTAAGATGTAGATTAGGATTCTCAACCGCCAAAACGGTGGAAATTGGGTAAGAAGAATGCAACCACAACCCAGAAAATTGAAGTATTTGATTATATCAAGATCTAAGGGGTCAACCAGAGTAAAACAGCCAAATTCTTGGATAAAAAATGGCCTAACCTCTTTATCAAGTAACCTACTGTATCATTATGGTCGAAGTAGGAGACAAAAATAAGAGAGTGAGTCTCTCGAAATTTGCAGAAAGATATTAAAGAGAGCAGCATTTTGAAGTGCCCAGGACCAATGAAGCATTGAAGCTCTGAATTTCTCAGTGCATGTGTCTTCGAATGCTGTGAGCCGGGGAGATATTATGCCAGAAATGGATTTGTTTTGCTGCAATAACCAAAGAGAATGGGGCAGCTGAATTGGAACTTAGCTGCGGCTAGTACGATTCTATAATAGCTAGCATTAGCTTGAAGCAAGTTAGGCGCCACAGAGAGAGTCAGCCTGTTAGTATATATCATGCTTTTCAAGGAAGAATCCGGTTACAAAAAAATTCTTCGTGATTTTCAACCCGAAAATATGTTTTATATCGGATAAAAATGGTTTTTTTCTGAGCAATGCCGACCTCGAACGGCCTTTTACCTAAGCCTAATACCAGTGGCATGTAGACCAGTAAAACGAGTCTTACATATGCATTTACATACAATGCTGATGGCTCAGAACGTCTATTGCCATTTATCATTGGGAAGACATTTAAGCCACGTTGCTTTAGCAAAGAGACCGGAAAAGAACTTGGGCTCTACTGTCGGCCGATGCAACATCATGGATAACATGTGTATTTTTCACTGAATGGATTAAGGATTGGGATATAGTGTGCAGAAAAAGGGCCCGAAAATAATTATTCTTGTTGATAATGTTGCAGGACACACTTGCCAGAGAATATTGACCCGTATGACTATTGAGAAATTCGAGCTAAACGTAATCAGTCATGTTCAACCCATGGATGCAGTACACGACTTACTGTGAAGGGACCAAAGTTAGGTATTATAAATCAATTGAATTATATCATATGAGGAGAGAAGAATCTCTATCCTCAACTACAGACTACTTATATACATGTAATTTAGAATAATATTTCACCCATACTAATTTGGTCCTCCCTCTCTGACGTCTTACATGTTATTCTGTATCTTAGCTATTGTTAGTGTACTGAGTCTCTCTCAGCCTGTTGTCTCCTTTAATACAAAAATAGCACGTCTCGCTTAGCATGAATAGCCTTATTTACTATTTTCAAATAGACTATATTAAGTCGTACTAAATTTAGTTGCTTAGACGTCTACTTCGCGAACATAACTCGCTTAGGTATCTACCTAAGCTACTTATAACGGTAAAACCATAACACTTACTTTAGAATTAACGAATTTATACTTACAAATTTGAGCAGCTCAAATTTTGTGAATTCGAAATAAAAACTACTAAGTAAATTCAATATTAAGCCTTTTCTTTAACAGATCTTATAACATGTTTCTAGTATAAATGCTTTAAATCTCAAGATAGTTTTTTTGTGGTAGAAAATAAAGTTAATTATCATGCATCTGATTTTAAATACTAATACGAAAAATGCTGGAGTGATTTTAGTAGTCAAACTACAAATATACCGAGAAATTCTGTTACCCTATGTATAAATAAAGTATCTGACCAATTATTAATAAGAACGCTTAAATTAAAAACTTATCATATATTTGGTAAAATATTGTGGTAGGACTCCTTTTAGGGGCTCGGGAATAGAGCCACAACAAAATTCGTGACTAGGAGCGAGAGCATGAACCTTACCTGTCATTTAATAGGCCAAAAAATTTATCAAGGACGAGTCATTCAACTTCATTTGTATGGCACGTTTTGCATGCCAAAAGCAAAGGTGAACTCTCGCCAACGGCCAAACCTACTGTGCTGCATTTATCTCAGATCTAATCTTATCATAATCGATAAAGGAAGGAGCGAGTCCCACTTGCTTTAATGGTTTCAAAAAGCGATCCAGGACTTGTGTTTTAGTTCAATTTGGTGAATCTTCGTTTGAGGGAACCATTTCAACAAAAAGGTAGGCCATCGGAACTCCGGTTCCATCAAGCTCGACAAGCAAGGCATATGGCTCTATCCATGCATGGTTAGTCCCGAAAGTTGCGTCAATCGCCACCTCCTTGGTATTTCTTGATAAGGCATCAATAGATGAACGAATGTAAATTGCTAAGCCGCGAAAATTACCAACCAGAATAACTTCATGACAGTATATTAGTGAGTTCTTCAAAGAGATTTGTTGCCTGATAAGGGCTGGTCATCATAGCGTCTCCAAAAACTTTTATTAGCTTGTTTCCACTAGTAGTATACCTGATGGTGTACAATATGCTGAGCTTTCGGGAGCCCTGATGGCCGAAAATTCTTCCAGATCTTGGAAGGTGTCAGTGTAATTACTCTTTCATTTATGAATGCCTGAGCTTCAGGTCCCATATGAATGTCATCTTAAGAAGTGTGATTTTTATGGTAAATTTTTAACAATAGGGATCAATCTTCCAACGATAGAGTAATTCGAAGCCGGAGGTTTCATTCGAATTTATCCATCTGACTTTTGTGACGGATATTTTTTGAAGATAAATTTTCTTCCAGGAAGATATCTTACGAACAAGTAAATTGTAGACATAGTTCATACATGCCTAAATCGAAAGCCACAATTTTCCCGGATGATCTAAACGAGTTAGTTAATTGCAATGATCAGTCCGGTTCCATCAGGGACGCCGTCCTTGGTTACATGAAGTTGTGATCCAAAAGCAACAGGTTGCTGATCCAGATCAAATGTATACTCAATATCAATTATATCGGTTTGAGTCTATGAATATAAATAATTTGCTGTATTTGTTACCGTAAAAAACAGACAGAACTCTTACCGGTTGGCTGTTGATAGTTATTTCATTTATAAAGTCGGTTCACTCATAGAATGNCAATATCAATTATATCGGTTTGAGTCTATGAATATAAATAATTTGCTGTATTTGTTACCGTAAAAAACAGACAGAACTCTTACCGGTTGGCTGTTGATAGTTATTTCATTTATAAAGTCGGTTCACTCATAGAATGCTAACAATTCTCGTTTCCTTGAATGGCGGTGGCAAATTTTGTAAATCTTATCCTGTTTATTTAAAGGAAAATCTTCGCAGGCTCGGAAAGAGCCGCATTTAGAACAGAAGCAAGTGTTAGACTCCATTATCAACCAATAATTTTTATGAGATATAGGAGAATTGGAAAGCTTATTAGGAGAGTAATTGATCAGGTAAGTTGCGTATAATCAGTGGTTATCGATGGCGAATTATTTGTTAGAGGATGGCCTCTTGAATCAAGGATGAATTTTTGATAAACAATTAGGATAGAATCATAAAGCTAATGTGGAACCGTATAATCAAAGTGGGGCTATAAAATAGAAAATAATAAGCGTAAACGATTTAAAAATGTATCACGTGGTGACGTTTGCGTATTGCTGTTTTGACAAGGGGGCAAGCTGTGGTCTGCTAAGTTGCATTTTGTGTGCCAGATTTATAATATACTCATTTTCTAATCCCAACTATGCCTTTTGGAAACATGTAAATCGTGAATCTTGAGATATATTTCTATTAAGAAGCTCTCGAAATTTTGCTTTATCTCAAAAATGAAATGTGAAATCTCATGGTTGTGATTCAATTTTGCTAGGAACTTGAATTCAACGTAAAGCTACCTAGATTTTGACTAAATATGTAGCTTCTTATTTACAGGTCTGGTCTTCCTCATGCCTCATCTACTAACTGAATGGATAATAAAATAGATACAGTACCAGTATACGTTTTTTTTAATACAAAATAGACTAATATTGATGGTGATGAGGGTTTAGAAATGAATTATTTGTATGGGAGATGAAAATTTGCCTATTGCTGTCCCTCACCCCACTTTAGGTACGACAAGGGGGTGAGGTGGGGCTTAGACCAACCGAACAAATATAGGTTATGACAAGTTCCACTGCATTAGCAAAATAAGGACCAATAGATCGATTAGTTCACATATCACATTCGCAGCCGGAATTAACTAAATATATGAGTAATTTTTGATATGTGATATTAAGGCCTGATAGTTCAGTGGTAGAATTCTTGCTTTGGGTAATGCTGTTTGTAAGAGGTCTCCGGTTCGATCCCGGATTAGGCCCTATCTTTTTCGATCTACCCCAAATGCTCGGACCAGGATTTTGTCTCGTAAGCCTATTTGACTTCAAATGTTTTAATAAATAAGTTAGTTTACGCGGTCCTAAATCGTGGAATTGAGTTACTAGAGAAGTTACATCAAAAAATTGCGATTATCCTTACTATTATTTTACTAAATCATGATGTCGGATAAGAGTACTTAGTTAATTGACTTATTTAACATAAATAACTACATTTTATTCACAGTAAGATGGTCAACTTCTCGGAAATAATTGCCTTAAGAAGTTTACAGAATTTGCCAGGAATATAAGTTGTTTTGCCTGAATCCCGGCTTACTTATCCTCGGCTGGATGCAAGGAAAGTATTAACTAACCTTAAATTTCATAGAGATGCTAGGCGGAGGCTAATGTGAGAAATATTGGCCAAGTCCACTAAATTTGTATATGTTTCTTTCTTTCATTTTACAATGTATTCAATTCTCATGGTAAGAATGTTGGTGTGAACGAGTAGGCCATACTCTCATGGATTAACCCTACCAACTCCAGCGGTCCTATATCTTGATAGATGTAGGGCTTCAGCCTAGAACCTTAAAGTAAATAAATAAATAAATGAATCGAATAAGATAAGATAAGAAAACCGACAAGCCCATAAAGATGACCAACTCGCAATAACTAAAATCCTACAAGGAATTAGAAATATCCAAGTGACTATCACAAAGTCTCAGGACCCGAGAAAAGATAAGGCTCAATCGTGGGCAAAAGTAGCAAGCCAAGGAGAAATAACTGGGACAACAATCCGCATCCAAGATGAACAAGAAAAGAAAGCTATAGCTAAACTTACAAGCTAAGAATTGGCTAAAAAAGTTGGAATGAAAGAAGTAATTAGTGCCCGACAGATGATCAATGAGCAAGTAAAAGTGTACTTTCCAGGAGAAGAAACTAGAAAGATCACAGAGAAACAGAAAGACTGGACCCAAAAACTAGCAACAACAGCACACATGGCACGTCCAAACTATCAGGTATTGATTCACGACATGCCTCTGACCTTTGATCCCGAGAATCCAGAGCAAGTTCAAGAGCTCCAATAGACAAATCTCCTCTATATTCAAGGCATTACCATCCAAAAGGCGGCATGGCTAAAAAGATCCAAAACACTAAATAAAACATCAGGATTATTAATTGTATGGTTTGATGGCGCAGAACAAGTCGATATAGCGATTTCGAAGAGCATGATGTGGAAATACGACCTAAAAGCCACAGAAATCTTCAGACCAGGTTTTCGCCTGATACAATGCTTTAATTGCCTAAAATACGGCCACATTTCCAAAATTTGCACTGCGGAGCCAAAGTGTGGACACTGCGCTGGTGGACAATACACCAGAACATGCTCCAGAAACCAGGAAACACGTTGTAGCAATTGCAGCAGAAAGCATGCTACGTGGGACCAGATATGCCCTGTAAAACTGGCAGCTAAGTCAAAAGCGATAAGAATAGGACTCAAGACCCGGGAAAATTTGCAGCACAGGAGACAAAGACAGGAGATTCAGACAGCGATTGGCAGATCATTGGAAGTAGGGAAAGAATGGCAGGCTTGTCAACTATAGAAATCGCTAAACCAGTGGGTGAAGGCAACACCCGTCGAGGTCCGGGAAGGCCACATAAGACACCTACTTTCACGATTCCTGACATACCAACTACAATTGCCGTTTTTACAACAACAGCAAGTGTACCTTTAGCGTTCACACACAGCGATACCCGGACCGTGACACGGGCTAATGATATAATTGCAACTGAGGCTCCGAAGAGCGAAATGTTGTCATGAAGGGCATGCCTACTCTTACGATCATACAGTATAATGTCAACAGAAGCAAAAATAGGGTACAGAACCATTTTCTCCAAACCCTTAACCCATTGAAACATCACATAGTGGCCCTACAAAAACCATTTAGACACCCCACCGAACAAACCACAATAACTCACCCGGCATACCACCTAATCTTCCCAGATCACCAAAATATTAGAATTTGTATTTACATCAGTAAAAGCCTCAATTTCAGTAGATGGAGAAAAATTGAAAACCCTGATGGTATCGAAGGAGACATCACATTCATTAGCATAGAAACCGAATTAGGCAAAACCTCGATACACAACATATACAACCCTCCACTGTCCCATAGTAACCTAGAGATGAATACACTACAGTGGATCCCTCAAATTATTGCGGAAAATGGCCATCATATTCTCGTGGGCGACTTCAACCTCCATCGCCTGAAATGGGGGGATAAGACAGTGATCGTCCACCACAAACTAGCATGCAAACTAAATAAAATTCTAAGTAACCAGAATATGGAGCTCGATTTACCAGAAGGCACTATCACCTGGATGTGCAGAGGTAGCAAAAGTACGCTAGACCTAACATTTGTCTCCAAAGAACTAGAAGACAGTATTTTAGAATGCCCTCCTGCCGACGAATTAGAAGCATCATCGGATTATATCCCGATCCCCACCAAACTGCGAATCAAGCCGCCTACTCAATAAACAGAAGAACCTCGATCCTAGTTGAAAAGGGCAGACTGGGAGAAAGTGAATTAGCGACTAAGTACAAAACTAGAAGAATTGACAAGCAACACAATCTCACTTTCCACTACTGAAGCCATGGATCAAAAAGTAGCAAAAATTACAAGAATAATCCACAAGACAGCAGAGGAACTAATACCCAAAGTCAAACCATCTAAATACTCAAAGCCATATTGGACATCAGAATGCTCACGGAAGCTCGGAAAGCCAGATGTCGATGGACTATAGAAGGTGTTAAATTTATAGCGATAAACTAAAGTATCTTAATTAATTTTCTGGGAATCAGTCCTGGTCGTTTGACCACGATATAGGTAAAAGAGGA
>QVIK01000377.1:0-49404 GCA_003957845.1 Oidium heveae
ATCCCAATTCTCAAGAGATTAAGGGCTTACAAGATGTATTGACCAAATAATGGGGATTTTACGATAAATGTCATAATGCTTTTTGCTTCCGGTAGTGCTTTTTGATTCCGCACACCCTAAGCGACTAGCGAAGGGTGTGTGAACGCACGGGTATCAACACCACAATTAAAAAAGAAACTTTCGTGGGCAAATGCAAAATATAAAGTTCTAAAACAAGTTTCTCCTGATGTCTATGAATTAGATGTACCGAGTGGTATTCATCCCAAATTTTTTTTTGTCGACTTTCTCCGAAGAGACCCAGATGACCCTTTTCCATCACAAATTACAGATGATGATCAACCTCCACCACTTTTAGATGGAAAAAATCCACTCTATGGTGTAGAGAAGATTCTACGTGCTGAAAAGTTTAAAGAGATTAGTCTGCGTCAAATGGACAGGATATAAAGAAACTGCTTGGGAGCCTCGAGAAAACTTAGTTCTAACAGATGCATATAAAGATTTCATTAAACAGTATGGAGAAAGCGACAATGTCGGAGATCCGAATACAGGTAGCTACACAGGCTCCAGAGGGAAGGGAAGACTTTGTACTATCACCAAGCATTAATACCTTAAAAAAAAAAAAAAAAAAACACATCTCACTTTGATTTTCAACATAATTTGAGGAGGAAGGAGAGAGATGATGTTACGGGCAATGAGAGTAGTGGGGCGCTAAACATAATCGGTAGTCTATGGAGCTACTGTCGATCCCCCTGACAGGGTACGACGCGTCAAACCTTAATATCTTGTACATAAATATCTTTGTAGAATTAGGATAGTTGTTTCTTTCCTATAGAGAATTAAGATAGACTTCGTATACTTAGTTTGATCTTCATGGTCACTACCTAATCCGTGACAGCCAGTCTGGTGTGGTTAATGACACCATATCAACTCACTTCCAAGCTGGAAATTTGGAAAGAGATATGACTTTCTTTGTGTCTTGGATGATATGGCGGCCGGTAGCATTTGGTGGCTTATGTTCTCCATTTCTGTCGTATTGGAGTGTCAAGGTTTGAGTATGGTCGCATGAGCAAATCTAATAGACTAACGTTGTTTATATTTTCGCTGGCTATCTAAGGGTAACTATAGACAAGATATATGTATCTGTTATACGGTTTCTGGAATATTTGTCACATCGTTAATATATATATAACATAGCATTCTAAAAAAGGTTCACTATCGTCGGCAATATGGAATATTCTAGACTTAGTGACTCAATCGTGTGCAAGTAATAATGTATGAGAGACCCCTAATAATGTAAGCCATACAATATTATATTGGTCACGTGACCAGCTAACACCAACTATTCCAATCATTGCGACTGCCATTGTAGGCTGCAGGATTGATACGGCTTACAACCCGTCACAAGGCCCTCCTCTCTCCACCAGAGAAAAAAAATGTAAGATGGCAAGAACAGTCAATCATTTTTGTATTAATTATTTTCTTTTATTTTTCTCTCCCGGCACTGGCGCATTGTATTAATTTCAGCTGGACCTAGAAAAGTTCTAATACTATGATCTGGAGGTCCGTCGTTTTTATCTATTGGGCCATATAGAGCTTGAAATTTATCCAGGGCTACCGTATCTTCGATTGACTCCAATGGTTCCCAGGTTGGATTGGCTTCGCTAACCCATTTAACCAACGCCTGTCGATAAGTCTCACGACCGCGACGAATTGTTCTGGCACATAGTATTGACTCGACTTCGTATTCAGGTTCCTCTAAATTGTTAATTATAGGAGGATTTCTTGCATCATCGTGTTTCTGGCTAGGAAATGGATCTGTACCGGCTCGTTTTAACAACTCTACACGGAAACGCTTATAAACATTGCCCGGAACATTAAGTTCTACTGTTAATGCATCAGGAACAGCGGTTACTTCATACTTTGCGTGCTGCCATGCTAATTTCTGACAGTTGAGGTGTTTGGATGTTACGTAGGTTTAACCAAACTTTATCATTGACTTTAAATCTCTCAGGTTGCCTTTGAAGCATATTATCATTTGATTCATTTCGTTGCTGCGCGGAAGCCATAGCTGCTTTGGCGAAATCGGATGCGTCTCTTAACTTCTGCACATATTTTATTGCAGTTAATCAACCCGGGTGTCGTGATGTAGTTTTGTCTAGGGGTGTCGGTTCCATCAAAGGATCCAAGTCATAGCCGTGTCGTAAAGAGAATGGACTCATACCTCTTATTGCTGAATTAGGTTGCGCATTTGGGGCTAACTAGGCCATGGGTAGTAAATTCATCCAATTGTTTTGTGCGTGACATGAAAATGCTCGAAGGTATTTAAAGATTTCCCGGTTAGCTCGCTCGCTTGCATTAGATTGAGGGTAATAAGCAGTCGTAAGTCGTTGCGATATTCCAGTTAACTCGTAAAAGGTCTTCCAAAAGTAGCTCACCCAGTCACTCCCCCGATCACTAACAAGGTATCGTGGGAATCATGATAGCGATAATATCGATCTGGTGTGGTTAATGACGCCACATCAACCCACTCTCAAGCTGGAAAATTGGAAAGAGATATGACTGTCTCTGAATCGTGGGTGATATGGCGGCCAGCAGCATTTTGATGCCTTATATTCTCCATTTCAGTTATAAGGGAGGGCTAGTCTAATCTTTTGCTTCTCCAATTCTTCAATATTCCTGTCTTTTGTCAGATGTTTAGTGAAGCTGAACCTAATGGTAAGTACGAGATACCGACTCTATGGCAGGCTAGCCTTTCCATTGGTTGCCTTGCAGAAGTCGCTTGCCTGTGTATGAGCGCTATTGCTGTGGCGCGTCTCAGGTGTCGCAAGATTTTAATTATCTCTCTCTTGACACTAGTTTCTTTTAACAATATCCTCTTCTTTTCTCGGAACTTGTGGATGTTGTTTATTGGCGAGATTCTTTGCGGGATACCGTTCGGTGTCTTCCAGACACTGAGCTGCACATATGCCTTGGGTGCTTGTCCAATGAAGCTTCGCTCTTTCTTAAACACATACACAAATATTTATCGGCTTATTGGAGAACTGCTTAGCTCGGGGGTATTGTGGATGCTGGTGAGGAGCACTAGCCAATGGGGGTATTACCTTGGCAAGTTACAAGAACCTCTTTGATATTCAAATTTTTATTTTTGATGTTCGCCTAATGTTTTTGCTTAATATTTTCTAGCGGCTGCCAACCCTATATTTGGCCTACAGGGGGTACATGTAGTAAATGGTGGGGTACCAGAAGCGTTTACCATCGCAATATGGATCCTGGAAAATGGCGATAAAATGGAAAATTTGTTATTGGGGCAAATTGTGAAAAACTTGGAAAACAAAGCGCCACTTAAATATTTTCGCAGCGGCTTGATTGGCAATATAAAGTCAAACATACTATCAATTAGAAATTTAACAGGGTCCAAACCTCTAATCAAAGAATTATGATTCGCGAATATCATAACTTTGTGTCATGTCATTTGTGGAAATAGGGTTGGCGCTATAGAGCGAAAACGGATGGACATTGTCCTATCAAAATTCATTTTTACAGTTATTTATGGGTTCATCACCACGATTTTGGAAGTGGACAAATTTAATTTACCGAGTTGTGGTTCAATATCTTGTAATAACGTGATTTTTCGACACTTTGGCAGTGTGTGAATTTTGAAAGTTAGTATCCGCAACCCCATCTTGTATGTACGACATAGCGTGGAATTTAACGATATTTTACGAAAAGGCCGCCATGTCAACCGGCTCACATGGTCGAGTTCAGCTTACGAACCTCGATCGAGGTACTTATTTTCCACTTATCATCTCAAGAACAACGTAAATGTATATCAGTGTATCTTCGATGATTTATTTTGCTAGTAGAGTAACAAACTAATTGTTTATGGTAATTCTACTCTTCTCTATCCCTATTCTATCTGACCTACAGAGATATTTTTCCTCAAATGCGTTCCTTGTTGTGTACAGTAGTATTACATGACTTAAGCCTCAACGTGACATTCACAAGCGAGTGAGGCACATAAACGCGCGACGAACCTACTAGTCTATCATTACTAAAGATAATTCATCCTAAATTAAGTAGTATTGTTATACTATCTATTACAAATTACGTTATTTAGATTTAGGGAATTCAACGACTGTATGATCAAAGCCTTTACCAAGTGAAACTGCCTGGTAACTCCGCATCCTTCTTTCATCCTAAAATAAAATTATAGTTTTGGTGCGTTACCCACAACATCGTAGCGCGTTACTTCATGTAGTCGGGCAACCGTGAGCGGTTAGTTTCCTCCATTTAAGTCAAGGCAATTGTATTTTCATTTTATCTCGGATTGATCGTTTAGTGAATCTAAAAAGAAAATAATAGGAAAATTGAGTTTTCATATATGATTGTAAGAGTATTAAGATTGGCAGTAGCTAGGGAGGCCGTGGCGGTCGGAAAGTAGAGCTCGAATTAACCCAACACTCTGTATTCGCGCTATAAACACAGCCTACTCAAATTATTGCCAAAGCCACGAGCCATTCTTTCACCACTGTACACAGGAAAAAATAAAAGATCTTCCCCCAAGTGAAATTTTTTTATGTGTTAATGCTATTTTTATGGCTACATATTTTCCTGTAACGGTGTGCCGATCGGATGGGCTGCTAGAGGTGGCTACAAATCATGGAATAGAATTAAATCAACCCACACCGAATCAATTGAATGATAAGCCAGATGAAAAAGGAAATGTAAACTATTACAGGAAGTTATCAGAATCCGATGCGAAAGCAATTGACTGGAGAAGGAAGATTGGTGGGATGTTAATGAATATTTTGGGAGGAAGAGCTCATGCAGGTGCAAGTTTCAGGAGTCGTGCTTTCCTTACTCTATTGCTGACTCTATTAAAGATAGGAATTATATTTTGACAGAATTACCTGATGGTTATGTTCTATGGGAACATATCAAATACAATAAAAATAAAGGATTAGATGTAAAGAAAAAAGAAAAAGGGAAGCATGCTGCTGGAATGTACGACCGCCAGGATGCCTATCTTTACGGACATCCTCAAGGTCGAAAAAAACGATATAGGAGTCCTGCGGATTTCTTTCCTCATCTATTATGGTTAGGTACAGATAAAGAGGGTGATTCGGCGAACTGTTCTTGCAAGATATGCTCTCCAGACGGGGATGACGACACGATAGATGAATCAATCCCTATTCGTGCTGAAGAATTGCAACCCAAAAAAGAACCAAATCTATTGCTACCAAGTAACTCAACAATCACACCAAGATTTATTGTTTCAACCACTCAATCAGTTGCCAACCAGTTGTCAACTGCATCATCTGTTACTCCTGCAATACCCCCGAAGCCAACGATTAATCTTCCAACAAAAAAAATGTCAGAAGAACAAAATGCCGACCGTCAACCAGTCCCAATCAATAAATTTATTTATAGGCCAGGTGAGCTAGTTTGGTTCAATAATGGTTCTAACTGGCGTCTTGGTGTGATTTCCAAGCGGAATTGCAAGCCTAATTTTCCTCCAAGGTATCTGATACAGCCTCTCTCAAATCCAGAGCAGTATCAAGAATTGAGGATTAAAGAACAAGACGCACTTAGGCCATGGCTTGCTTGGAGTGTGCCTGAAACCACTAATCCTGACCTTAAAAATATGCATTATGACGCAGTTCCATGGGATCGAGTTGTTCGTGGGGAATTTGATAATGGCCGCACTCCAGATTATGTTGTTGATAGTAGTATCCTTGCAGCCAAAAAAATTGATGCAAGTTATTCGCTATTTGATCGAATAGAGAATGCAGTTGTGGGCAGTGGAGATGTCGCCTATAATGGCATGTTTCTTGGAGCCGAAAAGATTTGGTCTGGAGAACCTGTACGACTTTCAGGATATGGTTCTGATATAGTGATTCTGATAATCGATCGGATGATTGAACGCATCGGAAGTCAACCTAATGTCATTTTCATTGGCGATGAATACAAACTTGTTGAAATGCCAAGCCATAGTCGCACTTCTTCTGATTGGGCTAAATACTCTCATAATGTCCCCCCCCGCATGATTACAGATATTACTTTCAGGAATGATGTTGCTGCAAGAAGAGGAATCTGGTATGAATGGCGTTTAATAGCGACACCATCCACAAAAAGTCTCAAAGACGTAAAAGGCCGATGGTATGAAACGCAAACCTTACTACCAATACTTAAGACTCCCCAAAAATACCATGCCGATCTTCTTCTGGGACTCACTAGTGACGCTGGCGAATGGATGAATGGTCGTAGAGATAATAACAATATTCCTGATCAACGTCAAAAGAATAGACGAAGTACTCTTGGAAGATCAGTACCAGATGATTTCAAGGTTAGCAGAGGCTTAGATGGTGCAACAGAAGATGATGTTTTTCCTGATGAACAAATCCCACTACCACTACCTAATGAATTTGAGAATATAGATCATTTCATGGATCTTGACCAAGCGCTCTACGGTGTGGAGACATAAAAAAGTAAGTAAGGTGTTCTGTAATGATGAATATGATATATTTTATTAGTATTGGTATTATTTATTCCACAGTTTAGTTGCTTCAAATTGTTATGTATTTTTATTTAGAAAGGAAAGGATAAGTTAATCTATATAGAGACGGCTACCAAATTAATGTATATTTATCCTTCTGTCGATTTCACTTTGAAATATCGGAGTGAATCCTAATTATGCTTTCCTTGGAAATTCTATAATTCATGGTACGATCATTGTAGTATAAATTTGTACCTAATAATTGCAGCTGGACACTCAATGCCCAAATTAAAAAGACAAATTCACGCGTAAGTTACAACCAACGACAGCAGTGACACCGACTACTGTAGCAGATACCTAAATAAAGAGCCTTTTAGTTAGATGATACCCCGAAAGAATCAGCACCGACTCATGAAATGGACAACAATCCAGCACTTTTGCGAGCACTTTGGTAAAAAATGTAAAAGGTATTTCAGCTAACTTGCTGCCACGAAGTCAGCGGGTTCGTCACTAGTCGATATTTACAGATGAATAATTATATTTCCGTATTTTTTTATCTGACTCTCTATTTCTTCTCTCTTTGCCTTTTGTCTTATCTATATATCTATTTCCTCTATATACGTCTTTTCAACAACCCCTTTTTTTAATCCCAGTCGGAATCCCAATAATTAATTACCGACATTTAAAACATGAAATGTATATTTTGCGTATTTAGCGACAAGCAGAATTCCTCTATTCCTTCCGTTATTGGCCAAGGAAAGAATCTGTGGGAATACATGAGCTAAGTATAGAATTTTTTATGGCTCCTATAGTAAAATACTAGATATTCCAATATTAGTAGTATTATGTCTCCTAATATTTAAGCTAGATTTTGGGGAAAGACGGTCGACCACTTTTCTGTGAGGAATAAGTGTCCACTAGTACACGCAATACTAAGTTTATTAATTCCTTGACTTTAGGTGAGATAAGTTTGACTCTCAAGTCATTTGATAAAATACACTACATAATTGACTCCCTGAAAAAAAAAAAAAAAAAAAAAAAAAAAAAAAAAAAAAAAAAAAAAAAAAAACTGCTAGTTCCATGGAAGTGTACGTCCGATGATGTTTTCATGTTCATAGCCAATTGAATATATGTAAATTTCATAATTGTGGTATGAAAATATCGTTATTTAGAGTCGTAATGGATTGAACCAAAGCTGGTTATTGATCGGTTCTCGATATTTACTCTTTTGCCTTGAGACATTTTTAAAATACTATCATGATAGAGTCTCATTCCTCATCATCAATTTGGCAACTGATGTATATTTCTCTGAGTCCGAAGGCACTTTTTGTTCCATTGGTCATAGCCCCACCTCATACCCTTGTCCTACCTATATTTAAGAAATATTCTTAACAAGTATAGCTGGCTGCTTGGGGGGGGGGAGGGGGGGCAGAATTTACGTTATGTCAAAATTGTACCATTTATATTCCCTAACCTCATTTATTGATAAGGATTAAAAACTTTTTTCGACAAATACTTATTCAACTATAGAGAATTTTAATATACTTCTTTTAGTGGCCATTACCTTAATGACAGAAACTTGTAAATTCTTTAAAAAATTGATTAAGTTATACGCCTAAGAAAATTATTGATACATTCTCTCCCTAGAGAGCCGGAAAAACAATTATCCGGAATAAATGTGACGGTCATGTTAGGCCCAGGATATGACCACATGTAGAGAATTGTCGTGGAAGTTAGTCAAAGGATTATTTAATCGACGTCATGCCTGTCGTGAAAGGTGGTGTTTGGACAAATATTGAAGATGAAATCCTCAAGGCCTCTGTATCCAAATATGGTCTTAATCAATGGGCTCGAGTATCTTCACTTCTTGCGCGCAAGACACCAAAACAATGTAAGGCCAGATGGAATGAATGGCTAGATCCAGGAATACGTAAGATTGAGTGGAGTAAAGAAGAAGATGAGAAGCTTCTTCATCTTGCAAAGTTGATGCCTACACAATGGCGTACAATAGCACCAATTGTCGGCCGAACTGCAACACAATGCTTGGAGCGTTACCAACGCCTTCTTGATGAAGCAGAGCAGAAGGAAGCTGGAGAACTAGGTCTCGGTGGCCCCGATGGAGGTGAAACTAAGGCACCATCGGCAGATGATGTCCGACGTTTGCGACCGGGAGAAGTAGATCCAGATCCTGAATCAAAGCCAGCCCGACCAGATACAGTTGACTTGGATGAAGATGAAAAAGAGATGTTAAGTGAAGCTCGAGCTCGACTTGCAAATACACAAGGTAAAAAAGCCAAGAGAAAGGCTCGTGAGAGACAGCTCGAAGAATCTAGGCGACTGGCTGTTTTGCAGAAACGTCGAGAACTCAAGAATGCTGGTATCAACATAAAAATTGTGAACCGAAAGAAAGGTCAAATGGATTATAATGCTGATATTCCCTTCGAGAAAAAAGCCGCCCCGGGATTTTACGACACTGAAGAGGAAACCCTGCAAAATGAAAGGGAAAGAGAAATATTTGACCCTAGAAAACAGCAACTTGCTAATAAAAGAAAAGTGACCCAGGAAGATGATCCAGGTCGGAAAAAAAGAAAAGGAGACAAAGAAGCTCCATCGGCATCTTACCAAGCTGCCATGAAGGCAGGACAACAGCAAAAAATTCGAGAGGCAGAACAGAGTAGTAAACGTAGACCCCTTGTCTTACCGGCCCCGCAGGTTGGAGATGGAGAATTAGAGGAGATTGTCAAAATGGGAATGATAGGGGAGAGAGCTAATGTTATGGCAAAAACTAGTGATAATGATGCAACTAAAGGTTTAATTAATACATACTCAGCAATTAATACAGGAGCACCTATTCGAACCCCTAGAGCACCAGCACAAGAAGATCATATTGCCAATGAAATTCGAAATATAAAAGCCCTCACAAATACTCAGTCATCACTTCTGGGTGGTGAGAACACCCCATTATATAATGGAACTGGAAGTACAGGCTTTGAGGGAGCAAATCCTCGCAAGCAGGTGATAGCGACACCAAATCCCTTAGCTACACCTTTCCATGCAGCCAATGGTATTGGAGCTACCCCCATAAGGACCCCAGGAATTCCAGGCGATACCCCGTTTCGAACTCCTCGCGATACTTTTTCGTTAAATGCAAGTGAACAATTACAATACCCAGAAAGTACTCCACAACAAATTCAATTAAGAAATCAAGCAATTAGAAATAGACTTAAACAGGGGCTTCTATCTTTACCCAAGCCAAAAGAAACCGACTGGGAGCTAGAACTACCAGACATTAAAAATGAACCCGTCAAAAATCTTGAAATTTCAGAAGATGCCGAATTAATAGATCGACGAAACCAGCTAGCAAAAGAAGCTAGTGAAAAGGAAGAATTCTTGCGAAAAACAAAAGTTATACAGAAACAGCTTCCACGACCTGTGGATTTTGACACTCAAGCTATGTTAAATAAGACAACAGAGATGGGTGACTCGATCCAAGCTATGATTCTCCGAGAAGCTACTCTTTTACAAGCTAACGATGCAATAAGAACAAGTACTGCACAAGATGCTAAGAGGAATCTAAACTCAGCTAACTTGGAATCATTTTCTCTGGATGAATTAGAAAAAGCAAGATCAGAGATCACCAATGCTATACCCCAAGGATACATCGAACAAGCCTTCCAAAACTCCCAGAAGATTTGGGATCAACAGCCTCAACCCCTCCTTCCTTTAATTCTCGACTGCAGTGGGTCAACAGAAGATGAGTTATTAGAGAATAAAAAGAATATTTTTAAATTGTTAGAAGTAAGTAAATTAAATATTTATGTCGTCTTTTTTCTATCAAAATGTATAAAAACTCTAAAAACTGAAATCATTTAGAGCGCACAAGAATCTCTCATCTCCTCAGCAACGCAAAACAACAAAATCGAGAAGAAACTCGCCAAATATCTAGGCGGTTACCATCAACGTGCTAAGACTTTGCGACAAAAAACAGTCGACGCATCAAGTTCTTTGGATCAAGCAACACGAAGTCTCGAGTCATTTCATCTCTTAAAATCTAGTGAGCAAATTGTCATCCACACCCGTCTCGAACAGTTGAAGGAGGAATTCACTTTTGTTAGTCGACGTGAGAGACTTGCGCAGGATATGTACAGGGAATTAACACAGGAGTTTGGACGGTGTTAAAAAAGAAAACTATCAAAGGGGTCAGGGGTTTGGATTTACTGTATTTTCTCTTTTAGGGAGGGGTTTGAGTACGGGATTTAAAAGATTTTTCTTATCATTGCAGAATATACCTTTTATTCTAGCTCATGTAATAATAATATCAGATAAGATAAACGATGCGTCTTTGAATTGCTCCATGTCTTAAAGGTATCCACCATATCAAGCAATGCTAATATTCTGAATGAAATAATTCGTGCTGACATCTTGATGGGAATTTCGCTAAAGCCTGTTTCTCATATAATTGAGCACGTTAGATAAGCAATCCGAACGAATAACTCCGTTACATCTTTCACTGGCTGAGGAACGGCATTCGCTACGTCTAACGAAGAATCTAAGTATATCTTAAAAGATTAGTCCGACGGAAAAAAAAAAAAAACACAATTAGTAAATAGTAAAGGGAAAGAGTCAGAAAATTAAAAATAACAAGAAAAAGTGTGAATGTGGAAATACTCACTGCTATAATATCATCTATTAACTAAATCAAGACAAATGGCCAAAGAAGTTGAAACTTGAGCGAGAAAGGATAGATGCTTTCAAAATATGCAAAGGTCAGACCAAAAAAATAAATGGTTAAATCATCAATGGATAAATGTATCAATGAATCTGATAAGAATGAAGTTCTGAGTAGCCCCAAAGCCAAAAATCAACATGAGGTCTTCGTACTATCCCTACATACTAGATCCTACTAACTACTACAATCTTTACTATCACCACTAATACCAGACGATATACGTACTTCATTTATTTACGAAACAGGTGCCGACATTAATTGTAGTAATAATAATTTGTCTCCCTTTACTGCTACTATATATTTTGAGTATTCAGAAAGAAAAAAAAAAAAAAAATAGATACTGGTAACTCATCAACCCAAGTACTCGGAAATGGAAGAAACTATGTTACACTGACTGGTCCAAATAAACAAAAAAAACCCACTTTCTATAATCGTAACAAATGTAGATTATATAGGTGGTATATATAGGAAAAAAAAAATTGGCGCATCTATTTTCAAATAAAAAAGCTGTGCATTTGGACGGTCATACAAAACAAAAATTAATGCGCGGTGATAAATACTTTGCACATTTATTCGAACTTGGTTGATATTTTCCCTTTACGAAAATATATATAAAAAAATCAAAATCAAGACCAAAAAAAAAAAACCAAAAAAACCACTCATATTGCTGTGGAGCTCATATTGCTGTGGAGCTCATATTATCCTGGACGACTGACTGGATTGGCATCGTCGTTTGGGTCATCATCCAGGTCCTTATCTTCTTAAGCAAATGAAGTCTTCATCCTTCGGTGTAAATAAAGTATCGAATGATATAAGTAAGTTAACAGACAATGAGATATGCACTTTATCAGAGCCTCATTAATAGATCTCTCGTTTGGTGGAGCCTAAACCATACTTCTGTTGTGACTCGGTAATATCAGGCTCGCTAGGGCGTCACCCTAGTCCACATTAATAATGATGTGCAGGGATATATTCGTTGCCCGTAACATGAACCTCAATATAGACACGCTTGTGCCGTACATGACAATTATTGTCCTTGGTAGCTTCAGTACACTAACATCATTGTAAGATGTTGGTGTCAATGTATATAATTAGATTGATTAGATAGCATTACTAGCATAGGTAGGATGCTGGCAGACAGATGGATTTTATAGACATAAAGGAACCGAGTCTGCTCGACTTAAAGGAGTCATTTAGAACTTTCGCCCGTTACTCCTCATGATTTATTTTTTACATACGATATTACAAAGGTAATAAATATCATATACCAACCGAAGTACTTATGTAAAGCTTTCAATGAATCTCATTACTCCCTCAAACTTTGTATCCTGCTTAGTAATTACAGGCAGGATAATTGCACCGCCTCTGGTTTCCAAGCGTGTGCTCTCACCGGAACCTCCAGATACTGGGAAGTGTGTTTCTGGACCGACAACTGCGATAGGTAAAGTAACTCGCGCAACAGCTGCGAAAACACGTCAATCACCTTATAATATCGATGCCGTCCGTAGGGCAATCACACGTGAGAAGGCGCGGAGTGAAGCGCACAACTCAACCGATCTATCTATAGAATTAGATACTGATATGATCGAACAAATTAATGACTATGAATGCCAAGAGATTGCTAATGAAGGATTTCCCCAACTCTCGAAGGAAACCCATTTGTCTCAAAGTAGTGACCCACCTACTCCAGCACAGTGCTCTACTACTACTACCCAACACAATGCATCGACACTCATGGATAGTGTTAAAGGCCTTCTAGATTTGACTAACGACTACTTAAGAATGATGTAAGAAAAACAACCGAGTGTTGGAGCAAACTTTATCGCACTGCTTGCTGACGGCGCTTCCCAAGCCATGCGGGGAGAACGTGTATATGTAAACATAGAAACTAAATCACAAACACCAAGACGTTCACGAGACACATGGGCGGAAAAAGCGAAGCCTGAAAACAGTGAGAAAAAAGTCTATAATCTTAAAAAACAAAACGTCAAAGCTACACCTCCAAAGCAGGGGAAGACAGGAGAGTGATGATACGACTCGGGCCGGAACATGAGGCACGCAAGACAGGAGCTTTTGAATTACGTCAAAAAGTCCAAGAATTAGTTTCTGATAAATCGCTGGTATCGGATGTATGGGCGGTTCCCTCGGGAGTTGCAATACTCGCACCCACACCTGCTAAAGCTGCTGCTATCCTGCAGAATAAGACGGCTATTGAAAATCGTTTCGGCAGTGCAGTCGTAGAAAGGCAAGAGAAATGAACTAATTTCATCATTGGTCCTATCCCGAAGAAAGTCAGATGTCTCGAGGGCTTCCGCGACCCAATGAACGGACCTCTATTCGAAGAATTAGCTGCGGTCAAAGAAATTGTTCCGATTCGCTATATGAACTGGATATGGCGCTCTCAAGATGACCAAACTTTTGGCCATATTCGAATAATTGTACCAGAAGCAAAGTCTAACAAGTTTTCCCCTCGGCTCCGCCTATTTGGCGAAGCAGTGTTCGTCCAACGCATTCGACAAAGACAACAACCTATTGTGTGTGATAAATGCTATGGTTTCCATACTACAAGAACTTGTGCACGAACTCCGAAATGTAAAATATGCGCTACTGAAGCACATGACGCACCTTGTAAAAATCCGACTAGATGTCTTAATTGTTGTGGTCCACACAGCTCAGAAGATGCAACGTGCCCTGCTCGAACTCGCCGAGTAAATGGTGTGCTCATACGGCCAACTGGTGCTAAACTTCATCAGATACGCGGTGCAGGAGCTAGAGAATTTGCCATGACAAACCCACAATCTAGTCCAAATGCCTCTCAAACATCATCTAGTACTATGAATATTGAAAGCAGGGTCTCTTCTCAATAGATATGACCAGGAGACACAACCATCGTCATCATCTGCCTATACGTATCATGCAAGTGAATGTCAGAAGATCACATTCAGCACACGATTTAGCATTAGTTACTGCCCAAGAAAATAAAGTAGATATCCTACTCTTGCAAGAACCTTGGGTCTTCACAGACTTGAGCCTACGGAGATCTAAGACGTATCCAAATTTCGATGCATTCTCTCCCTTAACCTTTTGGCATGCACGCCCAAGGGTTTTTACCTATGTGCGCAAGAACACAGAACTTAAGCCATTCCAGTCGGCGGTAGACCTATCGCGAGACCTACAGATCTCAATTTCTCTCCAATACAAAAGGATAGTGTCAGTATTGAATATTTATAACGCTCCAATTGGAGCGGAGCAAGTAGGAGATGCCCTTGCCAAACTCCTAAACTTTAGGGACCCACCATATTTTGTAGCTGGTGATTTCAATTTGAGACATCCCTTATGGGACTCGGCAATTAATACACCCAGACCTGCGTGCCAAGAACTGATTGATTGTTACAATGCCCAAAACTTATACCTACTCAACCCAACTGAAACACTCACGCACAATCGTGGGGGCACAATTGACCTAGCTTTCTGCGCTGATAACAATGCTAAGTGCGAAGTTCGCATAGACCTACATACAACATCCGATCATGAAACATTGATTACTACAATTCATAGACAAATACAAAGGGTTAATCCAGGAAAGCTAAGATACAAACACATTGATAAGGAAATCTTCACTCATCTTCTAGGCAGATCGGGTTGCCCCAGCCCTATAAGATCACGGGACGAACTGGAGACAGAAGCTCGTGAACTAGTTGCAATAATTAAAACAGCGCTAACTGGAGCATGCCCACGAAAAAGGTTACAGAACAGAGGTACCCCATGGTGGAACGATGAGTGTCGACAGGCTGCTCACGATTATCACTCGGCGCGTCGGATTGGTCATGGGACCTTGGAAAGGATGGAGCTTCGCGCAACGGTACGCCGAGCAAAGAAAGCATATTGGAACTCGATTATTTCAGGTGCCAAGTCTCTTCCAGATGCCTATAAGATCGTACGGTGGCACAATAATGTCACGAAATATCAGTCACCTCCGCTCCGTAGCAATGATACAAGTGACCTACATCATGAGTCTCGATCGAAAGCCTTACTTTTACATAAAGAACTTCTGTGCAGGCACCTTGACATGGAAGACATCCAAGCTGATACGCCAACCGTCGCTCAACGACAAATACCATGGCAAAAATTCTCAAGAGAAGAGGCGTACAGGGCCACCTGTAAAGTTAGCTCCACATCCCCAGGTGATGACGAAATTACAGCCGAAATTCTTCGCCTATCCTGGCAAGTTCTTGGTGATCGGATTACACATTTTTTCAATTGCTATATTCAATTTGGCACGCACCCTAAATTCTTTAAAACAGCCAACATAATCATAGTCCCCAAAAGTGGAAATAGAGATCGCAATCAGCCAAAGTCTTACAGACCAATTGCTCTTCTATCTTGCCTCGGGAAAGGCCTTGAGAGATTGATTTCGCGATGCGTATCCTACTGTGCGCTAAAGCTAAAGATTTTGGCTCGAGATCAATGTAGCGCAATAAGCCGTCGCTCAGCATCTGACCTAAAAACCGCCCTTGTGTGTGACATTGATAAAGCTTGGGAAGACAAAAAAGTTTTAGGGATAACCACAAACGATGTAAAAAACGCCTTCGATGGGATCCTACGGAACCGATTATCATACAGGTTACGGTCACAGGGGTGGCCCGAAAACATTGTTCAGTGGGTAAACTCATTCATGTCGGAACGCTCGGCACAGATAAATTTGGATCAAACAAAGACCGAACCTCTACCAATTCTCTGCGGCCTCCCACAGGGATCACCGATATCCCCAATTTTATTTCTCTTGTACGTAGAACCTCTTCTCCGCCTATCACGGGGGCGCTTTGTATACGCGGATGATACAGCGATTTTCGCTACAGGCAGAACTCTGATTGAGTGTCATTCAAAACTTCAGTTTCAGCTAAATCGCACCCTTGCATGGGGAAAAGAGAACGGCATTTCTTTCGACAAACTCAAAATAGAGTTACAGTATTTTCACCGCAAAAGGAAGTACATTGAGCTACCTGTATCTATGGAAGATTCTGAAATTAAGGTAAATAATTTCATAAAATGGCTTGGAATCTTTCTCGATAGGAAATTACTCTTTAAAGCGCATGTGTATCGCTTGTATCCGCGAGCAAGAGTAGTTATTGATCATATTCGACGCCTCTGTAATACTGTCCGTGGTACGAGCCCGGGGCTACTCCGACAAGCCATTCAAGGGTGTGCCTTTGCAACATTGTTCTATGGGGCTGAGATGTGGTATAGAAAGCAGACGACAGAGGGGATAATCAACTAACTACAAACTTTAATGAACCAGGCTGCTAGAGCAATTCTCCCAGTATACAAAACGACTCAATCATCAGCCCTTCTGAGAGAGACAGGCTGGGGCCCGACCATAGCCTGGTTAGACCGTATACATGACCGCTTAGCAGTACGTATCGCTTCAGCTGATATTGAACACCCTCTGAGACATCGTTGGGACTATTCGCATATGAGTTGGATTAGACGGCGACAAAATCTTGAAATCTCCACTGTGGAGTACATTCCACCCTGGTGCACCATGAATCGTGAAGAGAATTTTCGGCAAGTAGGAGCTGTTTGTCGACTATGGGGTCTAGAATTTTTTAATCATTGGGCTGAACATCGAAATCCGCTTGATTTGAAGGTATATTCAGATGGATCGAGAGACGAAGCAGGGAATGTAAGAGCAGGTTATTGTATTTATAGGGGCTTGCAAGAGGTGGCAAGCCAAAAAATACCGTTGGGCCAAACAGCTGACATCTTTGATGCAGTTGTGATTGGGGCTCTGGAAGGACTACGTGCAGCATGTTCTCACCTTATGAGTCGTTATGCCACCAATGTAGCAGTATGTTTAGATAATATGGAAGCTGCAGTTCGATTGCACTCAGGCTTTTCAACACTATCAAGTTGCAACCAGATTCAAGAGTTTCAGTCTCTCCGAGAAAATTGGTATAAGAGGGATAGATCTACAGCGGCTCAGAAGGGTCAAGTAATTGTAAGATGGGATTCTCGAAGAATCATTAAAAGAAATACTTAATAGTAGAGAAATTATAATATTTACATCACCTCCGTATACACTCCAACTTGATTGTGCTACCAAACGTGCTGGGAGGGTAATAATGGTTTGTATACGAGTAATAGCACTAGACGCAAACCTCCAGCAAAAACCTATGGCCTGGGATATATTTATCATCAATTTACATTCTCAACCGCATATGATGTCAAAAATATCTTCAACATATGGTATCTTTTGTTAAGCCATATCGTCAGATCTCGTGACATCGTTTGTGATGAAACAAAGTTTTATAAAGAAAACGATGGAAGTATTCAGTTCATGGAAAACGAAGCCGAATTGGCTGAAATTCCTGAAGTTGAAAATTTCTATCAAGAGCAATCATTTTTAGTCACTCAGTGCATATCTAGAACTATTGAGCCCAAATTCCCTTTTTGATGATGTTGTGTCAACATTTACTCCATGTCTTGAAAATAATTTTCAACTGGAAATATATCTATCAACAGCTCGCGACTCTAGATGCCACATCCAAACTCAAAAGAACTTTCATAAAAAGGTCCTATGAATACTAAAATTTCCTTCACATACACGTTGATATCGGCTGTCAAAGTGTTAGAGCCCTGAACATAATTTGTAGTCTATATAGCTACTGTCGATCTCCCCCCCCCACCCCCATGACAGGCCAGGGTACGACGCGTCAAACTTTAGTATTTTGTAAATTGTCTAATGACGTAATGACTAACCATGCGTTATGTAATGTTTGATGACTAACATTCGCGATGTATAATGATATTTCTTCATAACGATTGTAATAGGGGTAATTAGTCACTGTATATAAACTCCCATCTTTTCGTAGGGGAGAGGAGAGAGGAAAAAAAACAAGATTATTTACAAATACCATTACTGCCTTAACAAGCTTGTAATATTGAATCCATTAGTGTATTCCGACATAAATAAATATCTTTGTAGATATAATATGGATGTTTCTGTTTTATAGCGAATTATCACACTTTGTACACTTAGCTCGATCTTTAAGGTCACTTACTACCTGATCCGTGACACACGTTCACGAAAAAAAGCAGAACAAATATATTTTATCTGCTTCATTGGTTTTTCTAGAATGATATTAATCATCGAAAGAAGGTACAATCTACAAACAACGTTTCTTAGCACTAAAAAAAATCCAAGACAAACCAAAAACATCGAAATAACTTACCAGCTGCTCCAAATCACTGGCACGATGCTATGAAGTATTTATTCTAAGACGAAAAGATTACGACTGCTCAAATAGTATACACCCCTCTCTGCAATAAAAATAAATTTACGCCTGTTAAGGTGTCAGATGTCTCTCAAGATACCTTTGTCCTTCCAAACCGCTGGGTTATTGAATCACTTGAGCAGCATTTGCAAAATCTAAATTTCAGTTACCGAAGAGCCTACCATACATTTTGTTAAAAAACGTATATAATATTTTTTTTTTTTCCTTTTTAAATGATATTGATGTCATTTTTCTTATGAAATATATAAGAAAAATTTTCAAATAGTTGTTCAAAACATAATTAAGGTCTCAGATAAACTTGACGATATATGGGTGGATTAGCAATAATTCTTAGGAACCTCTATAATTCGTAATCGAAACGAAAGAGAACTTAAGCATTCTAAAATAGCTGCACGCTTTGGTGTTGAAAAAAAAAAAAGAAGCTCTCGTCAATATCCAACACTATTTCCACCGGATGAAATATTTACTTTGAACTTAGATGATGCACGTCCAGTTCCTCTGAACAATTACATTAACAGAAAAAAAATTAAAAATTGAATAGATACATTACGTAGCAACAGCTATACGACCCTACTTTGCTTATGCAGCAGCTCGTCTCATTCGATATCTCCAAAATCAGTTGCAACGTCATTAAGAACTCGCCGATCAAGAACTAACATAATTATATCAAACAAGAAACACTAGTCTCATTCTTAACATGTACTGCAGTGATGATGGCCCAGTTTTTACGGCATATTCAGATGTAGCATTTGCTAATGAATACACGCTGACTGAAAATCCGGACATTAATATTTATTTTCAACTTTTTGGTACGTCAATTGACTGGGAATTTACAAAACAGTATTCTGTCACGGAAAAAATTTTTTTAATTACATACTTTTCATCCTGCAACCATCATTTAACCATTTATTCTATTATTCACACGTTTTCTTGCCATCATTTCAGCAGAAACTTGTCTAAATTTGTCTCTTATGCCTTAAAACGGAATATGCTACACGTTATTGCTCAGGATGAGGTAATTACCGTGACATCGGTGATTTCTTGACCAACAAGAAATGTGTGGCTAACAAGATCTATAAAAGATACTATATGAAGCGTCAAATGCCCTCACTTGAACTGTGGGATAACTTTGTTGAAAAAATCAGTTTTGAAGCCGATCAGTTCGTTTCTTACCTCTTAGTTTTGATAAAAATGAAATCTAATCGATCATTCAACTAGTCCCAAACTGAAATACTCGAATTTAAGTGTAAATTCGACTTAGATCTGTTACCTGTCAATTTTGGATCTCGACTAGATACTAAAAATGGTGCCAGCATTGACCGAACAGTACTGAAGAGTGCAATTAACCAACTAGTCAAAATAATCTAGCAAAATTGTGGCTTTCGGGTCAGAATTCTGTCGTGCAGTTCTAGTTCCGGTTTATATTACTACGTTTGTTGATGTCAGGACGCCTCGAAAAAAATCTACAATCCGGACCTAAAGCAAGACAGAAGGCGGATAAAGACTTTTAACTGCGATGGTAAGCTTGGATTGAGGTCATCCCTCAAAGATCGCATCCTAGAACTCACGCTGTATCACAAATATCATTCTCTACACGAAGATAGTAGAATGGGACCTGATGCCCTCCGATACATCCATGAGCATTGTTTTACCTAGTCACCTTCCAAGCTGTACCGAAATCTCAAGACATCTGGACTTCATGGATCCGAAAACATCACGCAGTACAAAGTGTTCCAACGGTGGAAACAGGCCAACAAAAGTTCCTGGGGGCTTCATGATGATCAATTAGCATCTTTAATTACGCTTCTTATAGAATTTGGCCACAGTTATTACCATTGCACGTTTCGTGCAGGTGATCTTCACGCTTTGGGTTTCTACATTTTTGCCTCCATTGACGGTCTCGTAGGAACAACTAGGGAGGTCGCAATTGACGCAAATTTAGGGACTAAAAGTATCGGTATGGATCTCTATACATTGCTAGCCGAGCTTGATGGAACAGGAGTTCCAAATGGCCTATCCTATTATGGGGTAAAATATCTCGACTGGAATGTCTTCAGCTGGGTCTTTGACTAAAGTCCTGGATAATTTTCTCCGTCCTCTGGAAAATGGGATCTCACACCATCATTTGTTGGTTATAATAAAGATAAGCAAAACACGATTTTGACCATTTTAACCCGTCATTTTAATGCCCACTCCTTAATTCCTGCAAGAATGGTACTTTTCGATCGGTGAAAGCGATACATTATGAATTTACTAGTGAGATGTCCTCCTGGTGCCGCGCGAAGAAAATTTTCTTTAGGTTTTGAGCATATCTATTTGTGAACTGGTACAAGCCTGAGCAGTGGAAATTGTGGGCTCGTGCACACAACACTGATGAGATTTCAGTCTTGAACACGACAATGATTGTCGAATCGCATTGGCGGAGAATAAAGCATGATTTCCTCCACCGCTTTAACCGCCCACGAATTGATATGGTTATGTTACAGTCTAGGTCTCGCCTATCATAACAAGGGTAAGCGATTATCATAATCAATACGAGATCAAGAGAAGGTGATTTACGAGTACATCACTGAGTTATCGATGAAGGGAGAGCTTAGAGCTATTGGAGAGCTCATTTATAGTGCTTTATGTTCCCTTTTAGCTAAGAAATCACTGCCTAGGGATCCCACTTTCCAGTTCTTGGCTCTTAAAGTGGTAGAATTCACGAAAATGATATTTTAGGTTTGTATAAGATTAAAACTAAACCTATGGCTCAATCACGACTAGAGTCACATCCCCCTCATACTATCAAGCAGTGGTTTGTTGAGTACCGCTAATGGCGCAAGATTCGGAAAATCAAAAAAAAAAAAAGCAAGAAAAGTCTGGAATATGGATGAAACTGGGGCTAGAATCGGCTGCTCATCCAGTCAAACAGTCATCGTGCCAAAAGATGTAAAGGAGTTATATACAGGCTCGTCTGAGATTAAACTCTAAATTACAGTAATCGAGACAATCAATGCTGCTGGATCTTATCTACCACCGTCTATGATACTTCCGGGCCAAAAGTTAATGGATAAGTGGGCACACCCAAACCTGCAGACACGGCCAAAAGACAATCAAGCAGCGAGTGCAACTATACTAACTCCTACAAAGCAATCAAACAGAGCCACCCCTCAAACGGAACCAAGACCTGATGAACGCCTTTTCCTAAGACTTGACCAAAGGCATCCGTGGCGCCATATGTCGCCCCACTTCGTCAAACTGAGTTTGACATCAATATTAAAGACTGTAACATCGGCGATAAAACACATCTCCAAGGTCAATATAGGCTTTGCCATAACCGCAGACAACGAAGCAGCTCGAAACCTACTATTACAAGAAGCCCACAACTTGGACGGAACTAATATGAAAATAGAACCAGCGTTAAAGTGGATATCAGTGCTTGCGGCAAACGTCCCCGATCGACTACACACATTAGAAGGCTCGATTTTCGTTACTACAGAAATGGTAAGAGACGAAGTAACAATCAAAACAGGTGTGCGTCCAACATCAGTACGGGCCCTCGTCTCTAGTGAAGAAAGACCAGCATCAGACTGGATCCTACACTTTGCTACAGGCTCCCCAAAGCTGGGCAACCGCCTTTTTTAAGAGAGCGGACGTTTAGTAAAATTTGAGAGACGCAAACGTATTGCCCAATGCAACCGGTGATGGGGCTACCATTCAACAAAGATCTGCTCCAGAGTTGAGCGATGCCCATGGTGTGGATCCATCAAACATAATGCAACAGAATGTAAAGAAAATTTACCTCGTTGCAATAACTGTCACGGCCTACACACCGCAGAAGACCTCCATTGCATGGCACGTCCTAACCGTAACAATAGTCGCACAGTAAAAAGGACAGTAGAACAGTTAAAGGTGATCCGAGAACGAGGACATAGAGATCGTACAGTCATCATTAGACAACAAGAAGCCTTAGAGAATTCTCAAATAGAAATCTCAGACAACGCAAGCTCTCCCGTACAATCATGCCCGTAAGGGACCACAACCAAAGATGTTATACACGCGATAATATAATTACATTTTTATGTGCAAGCTTAGGAAAAGGGATGTCTACGACCGACATCATTCTACAAGCCGCCTGGGAAGCAGGTACTGATGTACTGCTTTTGCAAGAACCATGGACCTCGAAAAAAGACAACGAATGGCTTACAAAATCACATCCAGGCTATGAAAAACATACACCGGTAAACACTGGCACACTAACAGAGCGACCAAGGGCGATGATTTACACCCAAAAAGTTCTAAGCTCCCATCAAGAATTTCCATGTGGTAACTGCCCAGATCTTGCGGCAGTGAAAATTCATGATCTAACGTTTGTGTCAATCTACCGGGCACCCGGGACAGACCGGACTAATCTTATTTCTTGGACCCCTTCAGGGCCAACTGTTATAGGCGGAGATTTTAATGCCGTCCATCCAGATTGGCAACCATTGGCAAACAGAAAACAAACATGGTGACGGTCAGGGTATAATGGAGTGGATGATAGAGCACGGAATGAACCTCGTGTCACCTCCAGGTATCCCCACTCATACACGTGGTAACACACTAGACCTAGTATGGTCAAATTATGGTGCCCTGGTAGACCTAGCACCGGAACTAAACTCAACATCCGACCATTTTACCCTTTCAGGAGACGTTTCATTACCCAATCCGTGAGGGACAACCGCACTCAAGCTCAGTCGACTAATTCAAGTAAAGGACTCTGCAGTAAAGGACTTTGTAAATGTAATGAGAGAATGGAATAAAAGTTTGAGGCAACAGCCACCTAGCCCACCCCGCGAAGTGGATAATCTAGCTGACGATCTTGTGAAACTTTTTGGAGACACAATTAGGGCGACAGGAAGACGAGATGCCGTAAAATCCGGGAGGAGTGCACCTTGGTGGACAGAGAAATGTAAGAGAATGAGGCAACTATATTTGAGTCACGGAGATAACTTAAGTAAAAAAGAATTTAGAGATACAGTCGCCAAAGCAAAAAGAGGTTATTGGCGCCACAATTTTGCTGATGTTAAGTCCGATGCGGAAATGTATCGCTTAGCACGTTGAGCAAAACAACGCTCATCAAAATTTCCGCCTCCTATCAGAACGGAAACAGGGACCGAATCCAACCCTGGACGCAGAGCTACTCTACTACGCGACCTTCTACTCGCCAGGTATTCTAACGAGAATGATGTCACGGCAAACGAAGAGTCGGGAGACTCGAATCCTATCTTGCCTTAGGAAACAAGCGTCACGGAAGAAGAAGGTAAGTGGGTAACGACAGCATGCAAAGAAAAGGCCCCTGGGGTAGATGGAATTACGTCACGGCTATTACGTGAAGCCTGACCAGTGGTAGGAGAGGCAATTAGAACCCTCTTTGAAGACTCTCTGAACAACAACCACTTCCCATCAGTATTCAGACTTGCTGAAGCAATCCTGCTACCAAAACCAGGACGAGATTTGAGCGAGGCTAAAGGGTGGAGACCAATCCCCTTTTTGTCCTGCGTAGGAAAGGGCCTAAAACGACTCATAGTTAAGAGAATTGCCTACACGGCGCTTACCAAGCAGATCATTCCCCAGAACCTTTTCGGAGCTCTCCCAGGTCTCTCAGCTAACGACCTAGTAGCATGTGTGGTTCACGACGTAGAACATATACTCAGGCTTCGCCAAAAAGCAGTTCTCGTCACACTAGACGTACAGGGCGCTTTTGATGCAGTCTTGCACGAACGACTCCTCCAAAGAATGCAAGGCAAGGGGTGATCTAAGCAAGCAAGAGACTGGATATAGTCGTTTCTCAAAAATCGAATGGCAAGAGTCAGGTACGAGAACGGATTTACTGCTACAAAAACTCTGGAATGTGGGCTCCCACAGGGATCTCCCCTATCACCAATACTTTTTCTACTGTATATGTCAGAAGTAGTTGCCAGAAGTCGATGGAGATTTGGGTACGCTGGCGATATTGCTGTGCTTGGAATAGGAAAGTCACCGGAAGAAGCTGCGGCTCTAGCCCAACAGGAGGTGGACAACATTCTGACGTAGGCCAGAGCCAATGCAGTATCTTTCGATCCCACAAAAACTGAGGCTATCTACTTTCTAGGTCCGCGAGCCAAAACCTGTGACCTACCACCTATCAAGTTTAGAAATGATGAGATCAGAGTATTGGATGAGATAAGGTGGCCCGGTATCTACCTGGATAAAGAGCTCTCTTTTCGTCGTCATGTTGCGGAATGGACTAGTAAAAGACTGAGATTAGTTCAACATCTACGGAGAATCGCATCTTGTACAACGGGCCCCTCCCCTGGCTCAACGGTAACCATCATTCGCACCGTACTAATGCTAACCATGCTCCATGCTGCAGAAGTCTGGTGGCCAGGACTCACTCGACCTACGAGTAGATCAAAAGTAAAGAACTCTACAGGAAAACAAAAAGACGCGATTGATAGAGCAACTATGGCTGCAATTCGAGTAGCAATACCCACGTGGCGAAAATGCCTGGGATAGCCCTAAGACGTGAGACTGGCATTCCTCCAGTGTGATGATCTCCCTGCAATATTTGGGTTCACAGCCGTGAAGCTACAGAGATCGTGTGACGGGTTCAAAGATGGGAGAAGAACTTTAGGAGAGTTTGGATCAAAAGAGACTAATCACATAGAATGCAGGTAAATCAGTTAAGTGACAAATAAGTTAATTGTAACTCAACCTAATACCAAATTTGCAAAATTGAAAGAACTAAGATAATGACAAGAACTCTAACTATATAGTACGAGACTAATTAATTCATTTAACACTGCTAGTGACCATATCCTAGGTCTAAAATGAGACAACGTAGATCTGGGTTTGTTCGACCCTTACAAGTAAGTAATTTACTAGAGTTCATGTTATTTTACCCCTGTAAGTCAATAGCGAAAGTTTCATAACATCCAGCACATATACTTCTAGAACGTAAAAGAGTATTGGCAGTGGTTAGAATCCGCAGACTAGATAAATACTATCCACTTCGTCTCAGAGCATTTGAGAGTACTGAAAGTGCAAGATATAGACTACGACTTCGTACCTCAAATCGAGGCCGACACGGCGCTCCAGGAATCCACGACTCCCGTATCCAGCGAGCAGCAAGCGTTCTACCTAAATCAGAAGTCCCACCACCACTCGCAAAACCAAGTCCGCCTAGGATACGGTGCAAACTGATAGATGAAGTCAGAGCCGCAAGGGAAACTAAAGAGTGGCTTGCGAGTATACCTCAAGACTGCCTTTGTGTTTATAGCGATGCGTCAAAACTATCAGAGCGCCATATAACTTGGGGCTTTGCAATTTTCACAGGTGATAGTACAAATAATTCAGTATCTCATGGGTCAAGCTTCTTAAGAGGCGCCGAGATTTATGATGCTGAGTTACATGTTGCCATGGCAGCAATGGAGGAAATCTTAGCAGAGGAACTAGACCAAGGTTTAACAGAAATCCACGTGTTGATTGATAACTCGCCTGCAGTAGGTGCACTACAGTCGGGGAGAACGACTTCATCTACATGGCGTGTCAAGAAATTTCAAAGTATGGCGGACAGAATAAGTGTACCCGTAATAGTGAAATGGATACCTAGTCACCAAGGCATTCCGGGTATTGAAGCAGCAGACCGGCTAGCATACGAAGTAATTATCACAGATAATGACGCCTTAAACGCACCTAATACTGAAATGCATCCGCCCTCACGCTAGCCAAATTTAAAAGTTAAGCTCGCAACTATATAAAAGTGATGAATAAGAAGTGGTGGGAGTCTGCATGTCCACGCAAATATGCAGATCTTGAGCTAAAGATGCACCCCAAGAAACCGCCCGAACTAGCCCTCTCAAGGGCAGTATATGCACGTTTAATAGCAGCTCGGACAGGCCACGGGGACTTCGCTGCATATTATCGCCGTTGGCATCATAATTTAGCCAATATACATTGCGTGTGTGGAAGAGAGAAATCTGTAGGGCACCTGGTACAATGTGGAAAAGCACTGACAAACTGGTGAGATTTCACAGGAATACGAAAATCGCCGGCAATAAAATCAATGCTGGGGCAAAACGGATGGAAACTTTCTTATGATATTTGATAAATTTTTCACCATTAGGAATGAAAGTAGACCACTTGGTTTTACTGCTATTTCATAGCTCAGAAAACTCTACACTTTTTGGCACATTCCAAACTTTCATGAAATCATCGGTAAAATTTTTCCCGAATCACTATCCATTGCTCTGCGGAGATATGACTTGAAAGCCATATTGAGGTGCCATGCACAAAGAATGATTTTAGAGTTAATTAAAACTCGATCTATTGCATTCATTAGTGAAAGCTCTCGATCCGTAACAACAACTCTGGGCTCGGGGATATTGTTTCCCCAGAAAACTTTTCGTAGAACATTAATAGCCCATACGTAGTCTTCCTCAGTCTCTCAACTGAGAAAAGCATACCCAACTTAAAACGTAGTGTTGATATTTGTGCATCCAAACATATGAAGCAAAGGCATACCGAATATTTTTGTACTTTGCTTATAGTCCATTATTACTGCTTCATAAAATTCACCTAGTAGAGCAATTGACGTTTTATGCTGGAAAAAAAGACAATTAAGGCAGTTATCAAAGTCAACCGAGTAATCAAACCACCATTCCTGATCGTTCTCCCCAAGCTCACTTTCACCCTATCCACGAAGAACACATGGTAATGCACAGATTGGTGATTGGCCTCCAAGTTGGAGTTTTCTGTTTTTGGCTTAACAGTTACAGATGCCCTTGGCAGTGGCGTGGCTATCTTCTTGCTGTAATTGGACTGCTAGTATATTAATTGATAGACTGCACTAGTGAAAGCTTCAAATGACTCTAAATTATTGAAAGTTGGGTCGTGATGAAGTTTGTGGTAGAATGCATTATTCTGATGAATTAAGTGTCGGAAGTATTGAGCTGGATTTGTTTATTATTTACTGTGCTTACTGAAGCGGATTTAATTGTTAGAGACCCCGTGGCAGTTGCTATGCCAATGCGACAGGGGAGTACAGCTTCTGCCTCAATTAAATATAAGGAAATTATTACATAATATCAGAGCGTGGTGCACAGGTAATTAATTGGTAATTGCTAACCAGTGAGCCCTGCAAATTGCTGCTCAATGAACCCTGCCTAAAAAGGCCAATTAAACGGCCGATTTCGCCAGTTGCCCCCAGTTTTCACATTATGTAATAATTTCTTGATGATGTAATAGTTGCAAGATCCGCTTTTCGCCTTATTGTCATAGCAACTGAAAATAGGCATGCTACAAGAGTAAATAATAACTTCATGCGTATTCTCGCAAAGACATTCATCAATTCTTCGATACGAAAAATTAAACCACCACTAAAACTGCAACCTAAATATTGTCATTATCTATAATTTTAGACTACATTAACAAGTAAGTGCCAGAAATAAACAAATTCTGTTACATAGTTAGCTTTTCAGCAGAATAAAATTTTATCCTCACAAAAACGTGAATTCCGATAATACAAGCTACTTTAATTTTGTGAATTATATCAAGATGTCTTCTGTTTATTCATTCTCAGAAAGGTTCATGAACATAGAATCTGCCATAACTGCTTGCCGATCTATCGCAATTGAAAATGGCTATGGCTTGCGTTTGTCTACGAAAAAGACCAACCGTCAAGGCGTGATTACATCTCGTCAATTACTATGCGATCGTGCGGGACTTCATGATAGTCAGTCCAAGGGCATAAGAAAAAGTGGAACAATGAAGTGTAATTGCAAATTTTCTTTGTGGATTCGATTATCAGGTGATGAATATATCATCGACGTTAGTTCCCCAAACCATAATCATCCACCTTCTATATCAGCAACTGGCCATCCCTGTGTTACATCCTTAAAGGAGCATGAGAAGGAAAATGTAATACGTAAATCAGAACTTGGAATTCCTCCAAGAACAATCCTTGCTGAGCTAAGACAGGATGATAGTCATGCCACTGCGAAGGGAATATATAATTGTTTGGCGACACATAGAAAGCTCCAACTTGGGGGGCAAACACCAATTTGCGCTCTACTAAGACTTCTGCGTGGAGAGGCAGATGACTATTTTAAAGTGGAGCATCAAGAGTGGTGGTTTGACTACTCAATTGACACGGAACGTTGCTTGACGCACCTATTTTTCCTACACAAAACATCATTAAATTTATTGCGAAAATTTCCCGAGGTCATTATTATGGATTTTACATACAGTACAAACCGATTTAAGATGCCGTTACTTCACATGGTTGGATGTACGAACATCAACTCTACTTTTGAGGTAGGTTATGTCTTCCTGAGTCGAGAAACCGAGGGAGACTATCAATGGGCTCTTGATACCTTTAAAAAGGTTCTTCAAGAGAATAGCATACAGGAACCCGGAGTCATTGTTACTGACAGAGAGCTAGCTCTCATGAATGCCATTGATCAAAAATTCCCCTCGTCGAAAAACATACTCTGTGCATGGCACATAAAGATGGCACTCCAGACCCATCTTGGTAAGGAATTAGACACAGACTCAGTGAAAGACTTTATGGAGGATTTTATGAAAGTTTGGAACGCACCAACAAGCGTTGAGTTCTCTGAGAACTGGAGTAGTTGCAAAGCCTAGTGGCTTGCCACAAATAATAACGGTGGAAGGATTGCCAAATATATGGAAGACACATGGCTTCCATCTGCTGAAAGATTTGTAATTTGCTATGTCAATAGATACCTTCATCTCGTACCCTTGACTAGTGGCAAAGCAGAAGGTGCTCACCACTATCTGAAGATGTTCATAGCAGAATCAACAGGACACTTATTTACTGTTGTGAAAAGAATTCAAATTGCTCTGGGTCAGCAGTATCAACGATATCTTGATCTACTTCATCAACAACGAGTTAAGGGTATCATGCAAGGATCATTCTTTCGTGATGTTAACACATTGATCTGTAGACATGCCTTGAAGCTTGTTGAGACTCAACTTGTATACCTTGAGAAGCACCAGGCAAAGTTTCGATCATTTGGTATTCCTATCCCGGAGTGTAACTGTAACTTCACACTCTCTCTGGGGGTACCATGTTATCATAGCCTTAAAGGAATGTTAGAAAAGTACGAGAAACTCAGACCAGATGATTTTCATCGTCATTGGCACCTAGCCCCGGTAAATCTTATGCCATCACAACAAGATGATCCCGACGGTAGTAGATCTAGGGTGGGACAAGAATGCTTAGCAGGAAATCAAAATGCAAGCGGTGATATTCCCAATAGTTACCAGAGTAGAAAACATACCATGGAGGTAGTACAAGAACCGGTGGCTAAACGCTCAAGAAGAATGAGATTAGCGGCTAATCTAAATCCGACAAATGCTGTTGTAAATGAAGTCGTTAACTCGACTCTACGCTGTCCATCACATCATGAAGATGGAATCACAATTAATATTGAAGATGAAGATTTAGTACAGTCAGCTGCAATTAGAAATTCACCTTCAGAAAGTCTAATTTCCACTAGAAGGCAGCGTTTATGTAGCGGATGCGGTCAACCCGGACATACTTTTCGTACATGTGGTAGACGAAGAGTTAGAGTTATCAGTAATTAGTGGATTTCTAATCAGAATGACCGTTATAATAAAGAAAGGTATATGTGAAGGAAAAGAGGTCACAGTGGTATATGTGGAGGAAGAGATCACAGTGGTATATGTGGAGGAAAAGAGGTGACAGTGGTATATGTGGAGGAAGAGATCACAGTGGTATATGTGGAGGAAAAGAGGTCACAGTGGTATATGTGGAGGAAGTTGCTAACTTGTTATTTGATTCATAGTAAATGCGCAAGAGCTGTTTGTTTACTCTTGTAGCATGCCTATTTTCAGTTGCTATGACAATAAGGCGAAAAGCGGATCTTGCAACTATTACATCATCAAGAAATTATTACATAATGTGAAAACTGGGGGCAACTGGCGAAATCGGCCGTTTAATTGGCCTTTTTAGGCAGGGCTCATTGAGCAGCAATTTGCAGGGCTCACTGGTTAGCAATTACCAATTAATTGTAGGGGTTTCTAGCTATTTAATTGGCAAATTTGAGCAGGGGGTACAGAATAGCAATTACCCTTCTAACTGGCGCAAAAGCGCTGGGTAATTGCTAGGAGGGTCCCTTCACTACTGATCATTCCCTTGTCAGTTTTTGTTTTGTTTTGTTTTATTTTGTTTTGTTTCGTTTGTTGTCTGGTTGGTCGATGACACGGAGTGCAGAAACATGATGCCTGCCCTATTAGAAACAAAACTGAGAAAAAAAAATAAGAGGTTATTGATGAAGTTGAATCTACCAAATTACATCTCCGGCATTGATGTTGAACTCATCTTCATAACGCGCTGTAATATGAATCACTAAATATTGTCATCTGGATAATTGTTCATAAGTAAATGAGATTCCTCAAATATTTCAGATCTTTATGTCATGGTCTTGCTATTTGTATATAGACAGACTCTGGTTAGGGTGATGAATAAATAGTATGATTTAAGACCTTTACAGTAGGGGTAGTCTAACCCATAAAACGCAGAAGTAGTCTACTGCTTTTACGTACAACCCGCGTTTTTTGCACCCCTATAACTAACTGTAAGGGTCGTAAGTAGCGTTTTATTCAAACTATACCTTGATCTATAGACAACAAGATGTTGGAGTAAAGATCTCAAAGATGTGTGAAGAAACCTCTCTATTTATCCATAAACAGAACTCTTGATATCAAGGAATGACTTCTTCGCCCTACGGCTTCCATTTCTCAACATGTTACTATGTATGATGCCACTTGAAATCATTGTACTGAGCGTGAGAATCTCTTCACTACGCCGTCGGTGTTCCCGAACTTTGTATGTACAAAATATAAATACAGCATTACACATTATGATGCTCAAATATCTGTGAGCCTTAATTCTCTTAAAAATAGATATGGTGTTTCCGCCAGTTATTTTTATGACATAACAATAACTAGGGGTCTTACGACTGGGGACCCTGTCCATATCGATTTTATGAAAAGTTTATTTTTCGTAAACATCCCTGAGCTTGTCTGTTTTACGCCTAGGCTAGTGACTATGTGGTGCAAGGCTATAACATAGCCTGGGACAATAACACGTGAATTTCATGCACAACTTGTCAGGAAAATTCCAATTTTTTTGTCAGTATTCGAAACCCAACAACATCAGTTAATCATTAGAATTTGAAATTTGAAATTTGAAATTTGAAAAATGATATAATCAACACTTTCTTGTTAGATTCAGATTTCATAATAAAATTTATCTTCCTTATAATATACGGAGAAAAAAGCAAAATGTTATGAAAGAAATAAAAAGTAGTGGTTTTTCTGCTCGCAGGAACAAATTAGAGAAGCTAGTATCTCTTGAGTATCACCTTTTTTTCAACTTGCTATGAATTAGATATATAATAAAGTATGAAGATGAATTCGACAGCTATATCAACTAAAAATATTTTAATTTGAATAAAAATTGATCAACATATGGTTATGAGAATCTGAACATGTTATGAAGTTGATGATATCGATGGGGGAATTTGATTATAGATCGTGCATAAAATTCACGTGCTACAGGGGTTGAAAAAAAAAAAAAACGAGGTTGTACGCGAAAATAGTATACTACTTTTGCGTTTTATGGGTTTGACTACCCCTTCTGTAATATTAAATTTTTTTGAGTACAAGTTGTGGATTCTGTGTTATTGAACCCTTTTGATGTACATCTAGCATTATCCCTTCGATATTTATAAGTTTTCGAATGCACTTTAATTGTAATTTTATTGGCTTTGGTCAACCTAGATGACTTGTCGCTAAAAGTTGCATTTCCCTTTTCCCATGTTTTACTTCTTCCTTGGAAGAAATGTATCAGTAATTTTACCATTCACCGTATTGTCATTTAGAATAATGATTCTGATGATAATATTTGCTGTGTGAGATTCTACATTGGTGTTGCAAGACAGTGATGTTGGGGGATGTTAGAATCGTCTGAAGTTATTAATTCTAGTCACTTAGTATGTGATATCATCAAATGTAGTTAAGTCAAGAGAATTGCTAACTTTCACTTTTAGTTTTGGATTTCTGAATCTAAACCTTCAGAAAAGTAATACTTCCTATTACCTAAACCAGATTTAGTTTAGATTCCAAATTTAGGTCTAATCTAAATATTTAGATTTAGATGGACGATTGATTATTAGCACACACGTAATTATATACTGCAAATTAGCCAATAAATAAATAACTGAAGAGTTTTCGCTAAAAAGAAGAATCAACAGTATGATACCAATTCCAACATTTCTTTCGACAAATTTGCATGGTTCAATTCGGACTTCAAGCTCTACCCAGAGTTTATGTGGTTGACAAATACACACATGATTTCATAAGAGCTGAAGTATTGCCCAAGTGGGATTCAAGTGCAGCGCGTTCTGTAGTAAGTGCATGATGCGCTCTCTGCATGGTTGAAAAAAAAAAACAGCAGCTATTCATAATTAGGCTTTGATTGGTTCGGATTTTGGTTCAGGCCAATCAACCTACAAATGTGCAACTCTGACTAATCAATTTGTTGTTTCCCTCCACTTGTTACCAGAATAACGTGTCCCAAGCCTACTTCCACCCGTGCCCCAACCGGCGAACATTAATGAATCAGCGCCCATAATTACCGTAATCACAGTGTCCTGACTCTTTATGGTGGGTGATAGTTCTGTGCCGTGTACAGAGGTACAAGCAAAAATGTTTCCCTGCCGCCATTTAGGCTGGGACTGTAAAATCTAATATTATCTAAAACTAGCCTAGTGTGGCGTTAAGTGCATCGGATTTTTAAACATTCGTGTTAGTTTGGAGTATGCATAAATTTATCTCAAGAAAATGAAAAGATCCAGAGTTTTAGTTTTAGGTTAGACTCCAAATCAAAACTAAATTTATAGGAAACATTAGATTTAGATCTTAGTTTTCTAGTCTTTTGAGAAGTTTCAGCGATAGAAATTTGAATACCTCAATTATTTATCACACGAGATTTTTTCATTTTTTTTTTAAAAAAAAGGTGTGCTTTACTAAAAGTCTGATTATCAGATTATTTCCTTGTCTTTAAACTAGTCTGATCATAGTCTCAGAATGTTGCTAGCACCTTTTTTTGAAAAGGAGTTTTTCTGTAATACTTCTAAAAAAGGTAACAATACCATTTTGTTTTATTATTACTTTGTAATATAATAACACACCTATTCTATATACAACAAAAACAACCAAAATCCAGCTCTGTTGTCTTTTTTAATTTTGACTTTACCTGTTCCTGTCTGTTATTGGTTTCAGAAACGATTATTGCGTAATGGGGATTAAAATTTAATAAACCTGCCATTTTCAAAACTTATTATCATTAACTTTTATTCTCGAACCTCCTGAAATCTTTTTTGTAAAGAAATGTATGTTTTCCCAATTATCGAGTCTTTAATATAATCCAAATTTTTTTAAGAAAAAAACGCCACGTATCTACACAGAGAAAAATGATGATCGGGGAAAAAAAAATACTAATTATAATGTAGATCGGTCATATCCCTCAGAAATAAGCCAATTTTTTGCTTTTCTCTTTCTCATCGAACAACCTTATATGGTCCCAGTTTCCTAGTATGAGCAAAGGAATATCAATATTAAAAATATATATTTTTCCATCTCAAACGCCGAAATAAGTAGCTAGAAATTCGAAAGATAAAAATGGGTATATGTAATAGAAAATGAATTAAAACACTTGCTGTTAGGTATTTATATTTTGGCCAGACACTCTTAAGGAGAAGAGGTTGACGGGTGATGGAAGACCCAATCCAATCTAATTTTTTTTTTCAAAACGCCATTTGCTCCGAAGTGTATATAGAAATGAAATACTAAATTTAGTCCTTTTAGTGAGGTCAAGATTGAAATAAAATTTCGAAAAATAATAATAATCATGCGTAGCTTTAGAATTTCCTCGAAATCTCCAAAAGAATACTCAAACAAGTTTTTATCTCAGGAAATAGCGTATTGTGTTTGTGATTCTCAGCATGTGTCGATCCAGTGCTACACAAATTTAAGTTTTTTTGCAGTAAGGAGTCCCGTAAAAACAAGAGAAATTTCCAATATATTATTCTCTTGCTTGAATCAAGTCCAATGACATTGATTGAAAACAATTCGAATGTAACTTTCCAGGTCCTAGAGTTGATGTTGATAATCACCTTGTGCACGAAGTGAAACCCGAGCCGGTTGAAAACAGTGTTGGGAATTTTGCCAGGAGCTTTGGTTCACATCAGGGAAAAGTTGTAAATCAGCTCCACTACCCCGGAACATGGGAAAACTTATGCCATTTGTTTTTTCGTTATTTAGTGGTGACATCAAACGGATAGAAGGTGCAGTTGTTGACGTAGTAGAGCTTGAGTATGATCGTGGTGAGCTAGTTCGGGTATGTTCGTTTGAGCACAAGGGGCCCGAAGAACACTCTGTAGTATACCCATTGGTGCTTATTGGCGTTAGGAGAGATGATGCAGTGTTTAAGATTGATGATGGGCTTGCGGACTGTAATACTTAGTTAACAAATACCAATAATTCAGTTTTTATTTTATCTGACATACATATTTGCCGATAATTTTTTGAAGTGCACTACTTAGATCGCTCCAGTGAAAGACTTTAACATCTTTCTCAATATTACGTGGCTTAGGTGTAGGAAAAGCCATGATGATTTTGAAAAATTCTTCACTTTCGGGTTTTCCCTTCGATACAGTCAATGGTCGAAAACCTTCCAAGTTTCTTCGTATTCGGTTTTTTTCCTCCACTGTAAATTGTGCTGCTACTAATTTCTGCAGGAGATAAATTGTATCTACGCTAGTAATAAAGAAATCTCTTTTCTCTTCCCAGTAAATGCAGCTTATACAAATGCTATCTTTTGGCCGATCATCTAGTCTAACAGGATTAAATTTAGTAGTTATAGAGCTTCCGGATTGGGATCTTTTAAAGAGAACCAGTCGTCTTCGACAATTGATTTCCTCATCAGTCCAATTTTGTGCCATGGAGCTTAAATCACCAATAATTTCTAATTTTGCTTTGTGTGGGTACAGAGAATATGAATTGAATTGTTTAGAGTTTCTCATATGATAATTATCTGCAGGGCTGGAGTTTTGATGAAATGTGGATGTTCGGAATAGAGGAGGATTTGCCAACACTGAAGGCGAAGAATTAGATGAGATAGATCCCCGATGGCTGGTAGAATTTGGTGATATAGCAGGGCTTTGCCTGAAATTTTGTCGAAGATTAGGATTTGAAGCCCAATTTCGAGGTTGTGGCGAAGTGTCTTTTACTGTTGGTGACGTAGCAGTTCCAGAACCAAGGTTTTCGTATTGCACTGGCTTAGTTGATACTTGACTCCTATTAAAGTTGCTAGATTGAAGGCTGTTGTAAGACGGAGTGAGAGGTGGCACATAAAAATTTGCATTTGGTATATATGAATAGAGTGACGAGGATTCGGTACTGGCGTATTGATAGTTTGGGTACTCCTCCTTTGAGCTTTTATTGTGACATGGAAGCTTTTTTCGAGGGCTGTTCATGAGTTCCAGGAGATCTCCAGAAGCTTTTCTTTTATATGACACAGCAGCGCTAGAAGAATGATTGCTATCACAGCTACTAGTGCTATTACTATTGCTTCGATCACTACGGTCTTCACGACGATCAACGTATTCAAAGTCTCCAATGAACATTTTACTAATTATTGCACCATCTTTTGTCTCCAGGGTCATGGTAACTGGGACGACAGAGGATGGCCAGCCAGTGGTACTAAAAGATGGAACATCAGCAGCGATGTAGTACGAGTGAGAAGAATTTTTGGGGGGGATTTTATGAGCAATAGCCGAGCGTTTACACGAGCCAAAAGTTAAATATAATCCCGGAATATTGGTTATTGTGATGTCGTATACCGTGGTAAATTCAATATATATTTTCGAACATTCTGTACCTTTTGACGGTGAAAATGACGTTAATTGTGGAGATGGAGAGTTGATATCTAGATACGATAAAGGTGACTCATGATAAGCTGAGCGCAATTCGTTTGGAGAGTAAGGTATCGATGTTGACTGTGATAAACTCGAGTATCCGGAGAGAGTCGATGGTAGCCCTAAGGATTGGGAAGGATAAATAGTCGTAGTGTAGGAGTGGGAATCAGGATAACTTCGACCTATCTCGTACAATTCTTAATAGTGAGTAAAGATCTTGGAGCCAAAGTCCGCCACCGTACCCATGATCGCAAGTACTAACCATGATTCTGGGTCTTCGGAGTCTTCCCGTAGGTAGACATAGAAGTTCTATCCTTTGGAAGATATTTATCAATAGCGTAAACTTCCTCATTCCCTACTTCGTGCAAGGCAGTCGTCTCAGGAGATACGTCAGAATCGTCGAGAATGACAGTTTTATTGGGAGTAGAAAGATGATTAGGCTGTGGTATGATCAGCAAAAAAGGAGTTTATCTATGCATAAATTCATTTTCTGGGATCCTATCTATATTGGAGAATACTTACGTCGAACAAACTGTAAGTGAAGTAAGCCAGTTTGACGGCAGAAATATTTAGTAGAAAATGTCGTTAAAGGTGAAAAAGGCTATAGATAACTTTCGATAACCTGGTAATATCTTTCGCAAACAATTTGGAGTAGATTTTGAAAACAAACTTATTAGATAAATCGCAATTTTTTATCGTCGAAAGATATGCAGTCGACGTCTTGTTTCAATGTTTTTACTTGGCTAGGTAGCTGATAATACAGAGCAAGATATGCGAAGATCCTGGGGTTTACAGTTGCCGCCCTTATCTTTAGCTCTCAGGATCGTGAGTCAAAATCAAACAAAGTCGTTGTTAGATCACCCAAAATCTTCTGTACAAGCTACCGTTGTGATGCGACCCTAGGAGATTTTGTTATAAACCCCTAAAGCTAAGACCTCTGCAGTAGCAAGTCATGTATCTGATTAGCGAGGGGAATATTTTAGCAGGCCTCCTTTTATGTGATGACGACGACTGATTTTGAATATCATAAGGTGAACTAGTTAATTTGAAAGCCAGTGAATTTAATGACTTGGTAGCTTGAATCAATGGCAGGTATGGGAGAAGAAAAAGTTAAATCTTGAAGCTATCAATAGTTAATATGATAAACAAAGGAGACAGGTGGAGAGGGTGGGGGAGAGTGGGTGTCTCCAAAGTTAATGCAGCAACCCGAAAGAACGGTTCCTGTTCGCATGGGAACTAACAGTTTAGTGTATGTTGTCATTCTTGTTCTTACTTAAACCCACAGATGCCGTTGAGCGATTGTAGAGATGGCAGCGTTGAGCTATCGGTAGAAGTCGCCTGTGCTAATCAGCAACGGACAGACAGGTGTATTAGGCTCAGAAAGTTATGGTTGGTAGGCAATTAGAAAGTGAGGTAATGAATGGTTTGCGCACAGATCGATTACCTTCAACTTTTGACGACAAGGGAGCTAAGGGGAAGGGAAGGGTTATGGGAGACAGTTCTTACAGCAGAAGGGGTGAGGGAATGCGCGACAGGCCCCAACCGGGCACAGGATTCAAGAAGGTTGTGGTGGCTTTACAGCACTCAGGCACGGGAAGTTAAGTCCAAGCTGAAGAGACCCTTCGAGGCACAGGGGAGGGGTCTTTTTTCTGTCCGCGGGAACAGGTTTACCGCGTTCATTGTACCGATTAGGCTGCTCCTTTCCCCAGGAATGAAAAAGAGAATGTGTCAAGGGAGTCTAAACCTCAGTGAGCTGAAGCAGTTCAGTACGGTCAAGCGCCGTACAATATTTCATGGTAAAAAATTCGATGACGATGAAACACCTAGCAAGCCAACCAGCTAGATGGAGATAAATATGATAGCTTTGGCTTCTAAATAGCTCAGCGAGATGCTCGTCGGCCAGATAGTTAATGGGCCCATAGTTGAAAAGTAGAAATTACTTCGGTTGTCAGACTAAATAACCCTCTTTTCACATTGGCACATTGTCGCATCCTTTTCTAAGAAACTTTGCGCTATGTGGGGCTTGTGGGGAATGAGATAATGTTGATGGTGATAGCACCTTGTCGCTTCAAATAGCGCTGCACCCCTGAATGTTTGAGGCAGCAAGTCTCTACTTCTCTTCTTTTGTAGATTCCACAATTTTTCACAATGTGATGATTGCACATTCCATATGATATAACAGTTCTTAGGAATGCTAGTAGCCGAGGAGGGTGATTGAATGAATGAAAACGTGATAGATGGGCAATCTCTCCAATTCTTACAGGACAAGTTTGGGATAGCGTCCATCTTCGGTTCGAAAGAGTTTCCCATGTTGTTTTCTTTTTCCTACATAAGTCGCGAAATGAGTCTAAATGTTGGTATATATGCCGTTGTTACGGGGGGTAGGCAACTTTCAAGATGCAGGAGTGATGAGATACTAACCAGAAACGAATAGACAAAGGAGACTAGTTGGCGAGCTGCAAATTTGATCCGGCGCCGGGGATCCGGCAGAAAAAACAAAAAGCGGAGACCGCTATCAAATCTACATGATGCGCGCAAGGAACAGGCAACGCTAATGACAGAAGATGCTGCTCTGACGGTGTCCAGTAAGAGTGAGTGACGCCAAATCTTCCCGAATCGCGCACTCTCCAGAAGAGATGCCCACCTAGTGAGTGTAAGTGAGCGTAGAGAAGGGGCCTCATTGGTCGGAGACATTAAGCGTTGTCAAATTATTTCGCAAGCAGCTCCATATCCAATTTGGGCACCCTACAGTCTGGGGCTTTGAAGGGGTGTGAGAAGGGGGTATGGGTATCCCTTTTCGGTAGGTTATCGGTAAGTCACCCATCCAATTGTGATAATGCACGTGATTTGAACGGTTGGGACGGGAACTAATGTGCTAATGTGGAAAACGGCGAAGGCACAGTTGGAGCTAGAGAGCAATAAAATTGGCTGGCCATGAACATACAGGCAGGAGACAAAAAGAAAGGGAGGTCTGTTCGTCAGTTTGTTTTGTGCAGAGCCAGGCCCGAGGATATCTTATGCAGCTACCCTTACGCACAGTCAACGCTGCATAAGCGGAATAAAAATGTGCCTTCCTGGTTAAACTGGAAGTTTATCCCGATACCAAACACATCGAGCCCTGCCCTGATAAAATCTGAGGAATGTGTACGACACAATCTAGTAATCACACAAAGATCGTTTGAACAGATGGATAGAGATTAAGCTAGAATCTCCATCTACCCATCCAATGCGATTGGTCCGTATCTTGACAGACTTCAGACGAGGCTGACGTTAGAGGGTTTCATTTTCTGCCCTTGATTGGGTACACCGCCCCGACCCTTCCAGCGACCGATAGCCTGCCGAGGCTAGCTCAGTTTGGCCTAGCTTGGTCAAGCCTAGCCGGATGCCCATGCGTTCGTTATCCAAGAGAAGAGAGTCCCATCCGTATTCCTGGATCTTCCCCTACTCACCTCCTACACCCTCGCCGAGCAAGTTGAGTTGACTTGAGTTGGCTAATCGGGCGGACGGATAGCTTGTCAGAATTCTTCTTCTGCTGCTGCTGCTGCTGCTGCTTTCTCTTCTTCTTCGGCACCCGAATCGAGCCCTACACGGCCTCAATCAATCCCCTCCCTCAAGCCGTTGTTGAGACCAGCCTCCCTCTCCTTGTCTCTCCCCTCCTTTCCCGTCCTGCTAATTTCGCAAGATTTTGCCTGTTGAGCACGAACTCTCGTTGGGGATAGGGCATGGTCATCACGATTAACCAGGTTAGGCTTAACTTAGATTGTGAGCATAATATGCTGTGTTTTTACTTTATCTCACTTATACTCAAGCCGGCGTCTGTTCCTCTTACTTGAGCATGGCACTGCTCGCTGAATGACAACTTCGTTACTTTGCTTGGCCAAGTGAGCATTAGAATAAGCTCAGTCTCCCTACTTCAGGTTAATCTACTTCTTCGGAGGAAAAAGGAGATCAATCATCTAAAGACTATTCCAATAGTCTAATACTACATCTTCTTCTCGTGAAGAAGACTTGACGTGTAACGAACAGCCACTCCGACAGCTTGTCAAAATGATTTTTTTGTGAATTTCAAGAGGTGGCAGGGTAGTTGCCGTTATGATCGACAGGTGGATGATATACTCGATATTGATTGACAGGTGCTTAGGTAATATTGATAATTGTTTTTCTGTTAAGAAGGAAAAAATCCATGTACGATCGTCGGACGTGCACAAACTATATGTGAGCTAGACACGATAAGTTACATTTTGGGTTCATCTCCGAGTGATATTCCAACGGTTTACCGGCTGACTTCGCATACAGGCCGTTAGCTGCATGACTTCGGAACCAGAGTACCCGAAAAGCATTACAAAACAGTTGTTGCCGATAGAGTCCAACAAAGCTTTGCCCTCTAATACAGAAAATGAGCTGTTGATATTCGCATTTTGATGGATGAATTATGATAATAAGCTACTCTAATTGCTGGAAGTTACGATTGTTTACTATCAATCAGGATCACTCGTTCATACTAGTGTACAAAACTTCATGCGCAATTCATGTTAAAATAAATTTGTGATACTTTGTGAGCGGCTCAAAATAATTTTATTGATGGAAGATTACATTTCTTTAAAATTGAGATGCAGTGTATGGCATCACCATACACAATGACTAGGTCTCTTTGATATTATTTTTTTACTGCTAACTCCCACTAGAACTATCATGTTGATCCATCCATAAACCTAACTTCCTAATGCCGCTAGTTAAAGATGCTTTTTGTTAAGTAATAATTTAATTTTCGAACATACCGCCAACTATCTTTAGCGAATAGTAGATATCTTTCAGGAGGAAATTTACGTCTCAAATGAATTTTTGTGCTTTTTTTTCCTAGTCCTATGTATATTTTGATAATTTTTACAATTTTTACAATTTTAATGGTAAAATAATAGGTTGATCATCTATTTCTCTCTCTTGCCTCAGGAAAGTCGGTTCAAGCAAGTGTCCGCTCCCAAAATTTCTTATTGCCGCGTCTATCATTAACCTTCCGGTCAGATTAAAACGAAAATTGTTCCTGTAGTAATACAATTATTGTTGAATTTTTGGGTTAGAATCACTCTGCAATCTGTTGTTTAGATATCTTTTCTCTGGTCAATTAATAACATACAGTTCTAATATTGTTGTTTTGTGGGCGGTCACAAGTTGCTCGTTGTGGAGCTTCACTTTGGTAAATTTAACTATGGTGGTGAGCTTAGTTTGTCTATTTGGAGTTTTGCTACTCGGCATTAAACTATTATTCTTAGGGTATGGTCTGAATGCACTAATCAATTCTCATTAATTCTCATTTAATGCCCCACGTAGCATGTCCTTACGTGGTTTCCTAGTTTTATACCCAAGCATTATTTTCAAATTTACTTTTATTGCTATCACGATCGTTGCTAATTGGAGTGGAGGAATCTAGTATGTCCTAAGCCCCCAATCAAATATATCTTGGTTTATTTTCGTAGTTGAGTGACCTATTTCACCAAATCAAAGTCCGAGTATCTGTGCAAATCATACACCAAGAAGATCACTAAATATCTTGTAGTAGATAAGTGATGCCTGAACCCCTTGAAATGAATACAGCTTCCTCCTGCTCAAGTAAAATATAAATTTTGCTGCAGAGATTTTCTTTTGCGATATTTTAAAAATTGAATAATCATCTTAAATTATGGCTTTCGAAGTAATAATGTGAGGGGTCCTTATATAACTATACAATGAATTAAGACCTAACCAGCCGCTTGTGGAGTTTCACTAATGGACCGACGTATCATCTTCCACAGCACGATGTACAGATGGGATGGATGATATTGCAGAGATTTTAAAGCGGTCGACGAAACTACCCAATGGCCACGGTTGAAATTGAAGCTGGAACCACTAGTAGGGATCCAAGCGAGATACTTTTAGCTCAATTAGGAATGATCTGCTATAATGTAGAGTTTATGCCCCGTAATTATGAAACTTCTTCATCATTCCAATACAATGATTAGACACCAATACGATCGATACAAGTTTATTCGTGCATGATATACTACTTATGAATGATTCCACTTAATATCCCAGAATCCCAAGCTACGTCGATGGACACGAGCAATCAGCCACCCCAATCCCCACAGCTACCCCAATTCATAATACCACTTCCCCGTTCGCATCAGCTTCACCACAGTCAGAAACCCAGTTATCAAATAAAATAACAGTCGGATGGCCGATTCTCAAGCCTACCGCCCCTTCCAAGAGCCCAACTTCAGGCAGAATTCCACAGAGTTGCAGCGAAAGCACTGATTTGGAGAACGCGTTCCTTCCAAAGGAACTTGCAGAGGAGATTGCGACCCGTCGGCGTCGTGAGCGTGCTTGGCATGTTCGCCTAATGATATGCACCACTGTTCTCAGCAATATAGATAATACATTGGCAAATCTTGTCGAAGGTATAGAAAAAGAGTTAGCTGAAGCTTATAAAGCATATCTAAGTTTAGCTATATCCAATTTTGCAGCCGCAGAATCGTCTCCTTCCCCACCAAATGTCCCAAGACACACAAGACCTAATAAAGGCAACGGAAATGGAAATAGAAATGGAAGGGAAATAAATAAAAACTTAGCAAAGAAGGTTGCTATCGCAACTCCCCGGATTATCCTCAGTTAAGCTACAAATCGGGGGATGAATAAAGAGGCAAAACTACCAATAAATCCTCCATTCAGTGATAATTCCTGGGCTACAGTGGCACGTAATGGCCAGAAGAAAGCTCGGGTAACTGTGATCAATAATGTGCAAGCAGCTTCCTCAAGGAAAGCAACCCAATGTCTGCCCAGTAAACAAAAAACCCCAAAGCTGCTCTTTTAGACAAAAGACTCTTTGTCCGCCTGCCACTAGAGCATGAGTGGCGCAAGTCATCTCTTGCAGGGATTCGCGATGTGATCGTTAAAAAACTTGCTGTTTCTCCATCATTAATAGGAAAAATAAAGTCCGTCAGATTAGGATTTGCCTTAAGTCCCTACAGTACAGAAGCGCGTGACCATATTCTAAACGCAGGGAATGGCTTCTTTCTATCGGGGGCAAAACTGGAATCAGCGACTAATTTGATTCTAGTAATTTTACCTACTGTTCCATCTTCTATTCGTAAGTGAGTAGTTCGATGCTCATTGAAGAAGTCTAGCGGGCCTCCTCGATACGGCCAGATCACGTTAAACTTTTCGGTAAGAACAAAGCAGAGGCTTCACATAGAATTTGGATGGCCAATTTCTCAAAACCCCCACGAATAGGCTTCAAAGTCTTTGATCAATTGGGGATTGCAAGACCTTTTAAAAAGTAGCAGCCAATAGAGTTTTACAAACGCTGCAATGGTCATCACCCCACCAAGAATTTCTCTAGGGCTCCATCGTGTGGAAATTGTGGCTCTACCAATCACTCCGAAGAACTTTGAATGGCTGCTGCCAAATGCAGAAATTGTGGAGGCTCACGCCGCTCTGACAGTCGCAGATGTCTAGCTTGCCCAACTCGTCTGGGTGCGCCTACAAAAGAACAAATGAAGACATTTCGTCAAGTAGGAGAAAGAGAGTATAAAGCTGTACTATTAGCAAAAGCTGCTGAAGAATCTGCTAACTCTGCAGAAAATAAGAACATTGACTTGACATGTAGCCAAGATTCAGAAGTTGATGGTGACATCGACAACATCCCGGCATCACCTTTCGAAAATTCGACGGGTGATACTTTCCGGTTATGAAAGGCAACCCAAAGGGTTGTTATCCCCTCCATGACGTTCTAAATTTTATGTCGATCAACGTTGGAAGAGGGGGAACCACGCAGGACATCGCACTGGCTCGTGCTTACAAACTAAAAATAGATGTCTTGTTGATCCAAGAGCCGTGGTGGTCTAATTGTACAAAAGCCCACCCCTACTATAATTTTAACTACTATTTGGAGGTGATGATGTTCGGCCTTGGGCAGCGACATTTATCAGGAAAGACCCCCAAAGAATTCTATCACAAAAATATCCATCGTCTCCAACAGGCGATTATTGTTGGGTAGAGGTAAATGATATAATGTTTTTGAACGTGTATAAAGCACCTCATGACTCAACTGCAATACGATCTCTTCTCAATTGGACATCTCCATCTAGATCAGTAGCAATTGGAGACTTTAATTCCGTGTATTGGGCCCGGCAACCTGGTGCGAAAAGTTATTATTGACAAGGAGATGAAATAGAGAAGTGGGACGAGGAGTATAACCTAACTTGTTTGATTATAGGGGAACCAACGCACCGTGCTGGTGATATACTTGACTTAGTCTGGTCAAACATCAAAGAGGCAATGGCTTGGGTAGGCTCGGAAGAATTTATAACTAGTGATCATTTACCAATATGCAGATTTGTACCGAATCCTAAAGAAAAAAATTTGACTAGATCAAATTGAAGTGGAAAATTACTTGTTGCGGAGGCAAATTGTTGTGCTTCTTCAATTCTTTTAATGAAATTTTCTGCTAATTTGGCTGGTCTTGACCGCGCATCTTTGGAAGAAGAAAATACTTGTTGAACAGGCTCTATATGATATCCATGTTCCATGAAAAATGGACTTAATCCTGATATTGAACTGTCTCTATTATATAATGCCAACTGAGCAGAGGGAAGCATTTTTACCCACTCAAACTGAGAGAAAGAAATAAAAGCTCTGATATAAGCAAGGACTTCCTGGCTCATTCTTTCTGTTGAGCCGTCTGTCTCGGGGTGAAAAGCCGTTGATAATCTCTGTTCTATTCCTGCACCTTAACAAACGTTCGTCCCAAAATCTCCAACCCAATTACTTCCTCTATCTGATGTCATCGCTTTTGGAAAACTATGAAAACGATAATAACAGTTGAAGAATCGTTCTGCGCAACTCTCTGCATCTATGGAGCTCATTGCCTCCAGAGTAACAGATTTTAGAAGGCGATCTGTTATCACCATCAAGTATCGAGGATCCTCTTTATTCTTTGCAGGAAAATCTGTCATAAAATCAATAGACAGCTCGCTGTAAAATCTATCTGGGATTGGGAGAGGTAGCAATAGGCCCTGTCTTCTTGACCTCCAAACGTGAGAATGGCCACACACGTCACAGTTCCTACAAATTGACGTACCATTGTACTCATCTTTGGCCAGTAAAAGTTTCTAGATACAATTGCTAACGTACTATTACGACCTGGGTGTCCTGCTGCGAGTGAATCATGGCTTCTCTGGATTAGAGCAGTTCTAAGTGGTTTCCATTCTGAAATCCACACCCGCTTGCTAAAACACAGCACTCCCCTCTCATCCAAGTGACATTCCGAAAGCGAGGTTTTTAATTCAAGTTCTGAGGGAAATGATCTACTTTGATTCTACTTTGATTCTACATTGATAAGTATAATTTTTTAAACGATTTATCTTCACAGATTACTCTATTCCACAGATTTTGCAATTCTTCGTCTTCGAATACTGATGTGCCATGTGGTATCTTTTCATCATTAATTACTGCTAAATTTGACACCAATTGTTGAGATTGATCCACCCATAAGATCTTATCTATTAATTGAAACTCTCTTTCCTTTAGCCTAGGATAATCCGGGATTTGCGGTACGTCTTGTTCACGACGAGATAGTGTAACCGGACGCTCTCCTTTTTGGCCGCTCTATAGTCCAAACGAAAGTCGAACTGTGAGAGAATTTGTGACCATCTTAAATGACGCTCTGAGAGTTTTCTTGTCGACATGAGATATTTGAGAATTTTATGATCCGAAATATCATGAATAGTTTTTGGAGACGTATTAACTCGGTTCTCCATTCATTTGGACATCTTATTATTGATAGCAGCTCTTTGTCATGGATGTTGTAATTGCACTCTACAGGAGATAGTTTCTTTGAGAAATATGCTACTGGGTATAAATTACCATTACCATCGTATTGCGACAGACATCCCCCTGTTGCCCAACCCGAAGCATCGGTCTCTAATACCGTTTCACGATTTTCATCCCACAACTTTAGAATCGGTGCTGTAGTAAAATGATTTTTTAAAGTTTCAAAAGAAGATTGATGTTGCCGACTCCAACAAAATTTTGTACCTTCTTTTGTAAGAGCATGCAGGGGAGAGCAGATTGACGCAAAATTTTTAACGAACCCTCTGTAAAAGTTCGCAAAACCTAAAGAAACTTCTCACTTCTTTGATGCTTTTCGGAGCGTCCCAGGTAGTGATAGCTTCTACTTTCTTCGGATCCATTTTTAACCCCTCGTCCACGTTTAGTATATATCCCAGATATTTTATCTGTTTTGATGCAAAATCACATTTGGTTGGATCTAATTTGAGTCCAGCGTTTTTGAGACGTGACAAGATTTCTTTCACCTTTAGCCAATGGTCATCCAAGTCAGTTTCTGAGAAAATTATTATGTCGTCTAGATATGCGGTGTATGAAACTCCCAGTAAATCTCCAAGTACCTGGTTGATCCATCTTTGAAATGCTGCTGGTCCTCCAGCCAGTGCAAAAGCCGTGACTAACCATTCATACGAACCGAATTATGTACGAAATGCTGTTTTCCACTCGTCCCCCTCAACAACCTGCAATCTATGAAACGCAGATCGTACATCTACTTTCGATAACCATGTTGCACTTGATACCATGCGCAATGTTTTATTTATCAATGGGAGTGGATATCTATCACGTTCGGTAATTTCATTCAACGCTCTGTAGTCCACGCAAAACCTGGGACCTCCACCTGGCTTTTTGATAAACAAGACCGGAGCACCTCCTGGAGAACTACTAGCTCGAATCCAGTTCTTGTCTAACAGTTCTGTCAACGTTTTTCGAAGTACCAGAAGCTCTTCACGTGACATTCCGTACAATGGCCCCCATGGGATTTCTTTATCATGGCCTTTGTCATCTTTTTTGAAATTAATTCTGGTATCTATACCGGGACGGTGAGGCGGCAAGTGATCATTTGAGCTAGCATTGTCATCTATAAAAAGGTCGGTGAAGGAAGATATTTGTTTGGGCAGCTTGGGTTGTATTTCTTCTTTAGACAAAGACCTTTTCTGTTCTAGAGCCCGTGTAATATCCTCAATCGAAATGGCGCCTATTGAAAATTTCGTTGCATGGTCAGCTTTTTTACAAATCTCTGTAAATGCTGAGCGCGAAGTTAATGCCGAGTTGTACACGCTGACATGCGAGACTCGTGATTTTATCCGGTCGGTGCATCTTTTTCGTACCAGCCACTAGCACGTACCATAATTCACTCTCTTCTGGAACCTATTCTTAAGCAATGTTTCTTTGCCAGATAAACGACATCGTTTTTCTGCATCCAGGGCTTGCCTAGAATTATCGGGTACGCCAGTCTTGGCATCACGTACCCCCAAATTATTTCCTGTCTACCATCGATATCTATATCGACCCATGTAATCTGTGTGATACGTGCACCGATTTTACCATCCGCCAATCTCAAAGATCGTGGAGAGATATTTACTGTGCTTAGGTTATGTGTGCGCTCAAGTTAATTATCAAAAGCTGCAAAGCAAAGACAGCCAGTGTCAATCATTGATTTAACAAAAATAGATTTAATCTATTACTAATGGTTGACTTATCATTTTATCAAGAGGATTTTTCTCTTCTTTAGCAGAATCAGATAGTAACTTGTCTTTATCCCCAAGTGCGTCTATACTTAGGGCTACTCGTTTCCCGAATCTGATTCTGAATTAACAGTGGAATCTTGTTCTAATTGACTTACAAAATTTTCAGGACGTACAGCCGGTCGATAGGTTGGACACGCTGTGGCCTTATGCCCATCTTTTTCGTAACGCACGCGAACACCTTTTTCAATCAGGCGATTGAAGTTCTTTTCTGACCGCCAAGGTGCGCAAAGCTTTCCTGCTTTATTCTTTTATCCTTTCAAGACAGGATTCTTAATTTTGCGTTTCTTACGAGATTTTGGCTTAGAACTGAATCTATCTAATTTTAAATCCTTAATTGTAGCCAGGATTGCATCCATTCTTGTCATAATAGTATCTCCGTCCGCATCAAGAAAGTTTTTTTTCATCCGAATTGACGACGAATCTATACTTGTCTAACGTTACATTTAGGCTAAACAATTGATTTTCTAGATGGCCTAGGTTCTGGGACTGGTTGCACAGGGACCGCATTACTTTTTCTTCGTCTTTCTTCCAACATTAACAACATCTCTTGTTTATCGGCAATTGAGAGACAAGCAAAGGGATCTGCAACATAGGACTCCCACATAGGGATGTCAACGTTAGAGTTTGATCCGCCAGGAATTTTCACTTGAACGTTANATCTGCAACATAGGACTCCCACATAGGGATGTCAACGTTAGAGTTTGATCCGCCAGGAATTTTCACTTGAACGTTAGATTCTCGTAAAGGAAGGATCGTACTGTGAAAAGAGTCTTCTGATATACTTGAAATTGAGGAGTCGGTTACTTGATAGATCATACAAAATCGAACAAAATGCTATATTTTGCTCTTAAACATTTATATAAATATATATAGTTTTCAGTAATAAATGATATCTTTTTTTTTCTCGGGCTTCAGCCTGCGGAGAAAAAAAAAATAGAAAATGAGGTAAAAAATATATGTGACGGGCGAAGAGTAATTACGGACGTTGCTCGTAAAAAAATACCACAAGATAATTTATATATTTCTATGAAGATCTAATGAAGGAAATTTAATACTTTAAATACATATTCCTCAACCCCCAGTGATCCCATTTCTCGAAGTGATCTGTGATTCCCTTCACTACTCTAGGTGATCTTGTCGTGGTCCGTATAGGAAAAAATGGTGGCCGTAAGGCTTAAATATGAAATTATATATATTGTTCTCTAACTATGTTTCTAAAATCTAT
>QVIK01000378.1:0-24798 GCA_003957845.1 Oidium heveae
GATACATACAGCAAGTTTGGCAGAATTCTATTAAAGGCTTAGCGCACTGCGATTTAGTCCAAGTGAACTGCGATTTAGCAATTCCCTAAAATAAAATAAACCAGAAATCAAATCCTTAGCTATAACAAATGTCGATGTACTTCTGTTTGAGAGATTTAATTTCGGTAAGATCTATTTGATTATTGAAATGAATATTCTGCTCACAATTTCTAGCGATTTTGGTCAGTCAAAGTTGGATTGAAGGGTGGTGAGAGTTTATCATTTGACAAATTTTATCCTTTTTGTGTGCATTTATATGTAAAAAGTGGTGATTGTTTATGATTTAAAATTATGTGGCTTAGGTAATTTGCTCTTATTCTCACAATGACTATATCAGGATTATTTTTGTTTAGGAATAAAATCTTCAATTCATGCAGTGGGGATGGTCTATGTAGCTATCGATGTTCAAGGACATTTACTGACGCGTCAGCACATGTTTTTGTATGCAAATACAATTGAGAGGGAACACTGACATTACAAAAGTAATGGTATAATTTTGCTACTCATAAAAATTTCAATTATACTCGCAATGTAGCTTCTGGGGCTATTTGTGAAGCGCAGTTGATATGACATGAGTCAATAGTTAAACAAACTCATATGATGAGCTATAATCGATGGGGAACAAGAAAAAGATTAAAAAATATGCAGATACATAAAAGACTCAAGAGCCAGACAACATCATGGCCCCATTCCCGCTATGGGAATGGTTTTGACTGATCAACTACTCACGCTCACTGAACCTTCAATTCTTGTTGCCAGCTTTGAATAATCGACTTCCTGCAGCGTTAATCCCTTAGTGGGCATTGCTCAATTTCCAAACATCTATCATGGAACTCTGTCTTTTGGCAATAGTATACTGCACTCTATTGTTCTTTAGTGCTTCTATCAATGCTGTGAATCGGGGGGTCTTCTCTATTCCAAAGGAAAATTCAATTGATATCCAGGGACAAGACCCAACAACTATCAACCCAAACAAGTATCTTCCGAGATTAGAGTCCGTTATATGCGACACTAGGAGCTACATTGGATTGATTATAACTTCAGCAGCTGCGGATGCATGTCGCGCAGTAGAGAAATCCAAAACACAGCGGCAACGGACGAAGTACCCTTTTACATACACACCTACTAGACCAGATACTTCATTCGAAATCCCGGGCAACCCTTACTATATCTTCCCTCTCGGCTTTAAAGGGAAAACCCACGGTGGTAAGCGCCTAACATTTTTTTCTCGCATCTAGGTGGCTCTCTGGAATCGCAAAATAAGGCTAAAAGTGGTAAACAGAAAACGATGCAGATTTTGTAGTGATAAATGAGAAATGCCAACTTGTTGGTGTCTTTATTTTGACGAAAGGGAAACAGCCTCGTCTAAGATACGTGAGTAAAAGAAAACGAGCACAATCACTAGGACGGACCTTTGTAAAAAAGTGTATCCTCAACATTTACGATCAATGGGTTTATGAGGAGGAAGACGTCGAGGAACGAAAAATATAGACTGAGAATTAGCTTCAGTCTTGACAATGTATATTGATAATGTCTAATGAGTAAGAATAATAAAAGGTATCATACGATTTCTAAAAGCTACAAGCCTGCCACTACTTACACACAATAATGTCCCAAACAAGGGACTGACAGACAATCGCAAACTAGCTAAATGGGTAGGAACGTAGCCACCATGACCTAAAAGTCACGGACTGAGGGAACACTTAATGGAAAAACTTAACAGGAGAACCTAAGCCATTCCTCCCGTTCCCTTCTATAGCGAGCAGCCGCAGTCCTTCTCCAACAAGCCATATAGGAATCTCACCTACAACCCCTAGAAGGTCCAACTAGCACTTGGCCACTCGAACTAACAGCTTAGTTTCATCGAAGTCTGTGAGAATGAAAAAGCAGAGCCTTTCACTCTAAATTTCCTTGGACAGTCGTAGGAGGGCTTTGTCAAAAGGAGGTGATGAGCGGTTACAGCAGAATCGCCTTATCTTGTATAATTTATGTATGGTGATTTATCCCATGTAGTGATATATGATTGTTGCCTGACATTTTGGCTAAGTTATAATGCAATTATCTTGTACATTTTTGATAACTTGGAACTTTCGGTGAATCCTTCTAAGAAGTCGCTCACCACCACTATGCATCCCCAATCGTACAAAAAAGTAGCAGTGTTAATGTAGTGTCAATATGCTCCAAGAATCCACTGATTGAATTTTCAATTCTGTTTCTTGGAAGTGTTGTGATAGCAAGTGTAACGATTGATCGACGGATCAATTGGTATTAAAGAGAAACAAATCGATATTTGAGTTGCAGGGCCCCATAGCAATGGGTTTGAACTAACTCAACTTAAACTCAAATTTCATGTTGACTCTTCTGATGATTTTTTTTTTTTTTTTTTTTTTGATAAGCTCTTTCGAGTGACTTTCCAAAGAGTATAGAATTTTCCCGATATGTATCTCACGAAAAAAATCTCACTTTGCGTTGCCCTAACAGCTAGAGGAGCTTGACAAGGTTTAAATGGAAAATCCCCAATTTCATGACCAGAGTCACTACAATATATGTATAGATAGACCTAGATTTCTCTGACGATTCTTTTCCTCCTGGCTTAATGGTCCACCGGAGACGAACATAAGCACTGGACATATCTATAGCGTCTCCACCTTGATTTGTTGTAAATGAACTACTTTTGGCTTTGAATGCCAAAGTCGACGCCAACAGAAATTAGGCCTCCTCAAAAACGGCCAATTTAAAAAAAAAAAAAAAAATTTAAACTTAATAGATGATGATCGAGTAATTGGGGACTGCCAGTGAATATATAAGACTGTATTCAGATGCGAAACTAACTACAGTGGCGCGAAAACTTCAAGTAACACGCGACCATCTTCAAGTACCAATTCGAGGAGGTTCAGGTAAGAGAGACTCAAAAGTAGCGACGAGATGCTTGCGTATTGGAAAATTTTCTATCAGTCTCTAAATCTGCTCAATTAACTCCTTTTATTTTGCTGTAGGTATTGACCCTATTATGAGCGCAGCAATTAAGTTGTTCGTTGAAGGTCATCATCATCGCTCAAAACGGCCCAGATTTTAGGGGAAAAAAAAAAAAAAAAAAAACTGGGCCAGGCGCTTTAGAAAGCGCCATAACTACAGACAGGCTCACTAAAAATAACCAACAGGTAGTGTTTGTAGACTATTTAAGGTATTCAGAAATTTAGTCAGAAACACTTTGGCGTTGTACGATTTTTCGTCATTAAATTATGCAGTCTTTTTACAAAGACTGGTCCTATCTATGTTCCCAAATATCCTCGGGCACAAATACTCGTCCCTTATATCAGTTTCTTCTTTATTGAAGAGCCCAAGCCACTGCTAGTACCTGATTTTTTGGAATAGTAGATGGACTACTTCTTGAATATCTAACAGTTTTAAAAGATTGTGCGAAAATCAAGCCGCTGGGAGTTACAGAACCAACTCCATTACTACTAATGTAGCAGAAACTTCTGCATCAAAAATATATACATGAATGGGATTAATGGAATATACTTTCTTAAAATAATTCGACCGGCTTGGTAGATAATTTTGCTGCGTCACTTAAGGGGCAGGAAAACAACCAACATGGCTTGTATCTGTATAAACTTTGAGGTCCTGGAATGGAGTGCCGGATTTAAGAGGAAATGGATGTTAGCTAACTCTTTTAATGCCGCCACGCCAGGTTTTTGGTCTTCTGGGGAGGGTTGATCAATAGGTCTACATTTTCTGCGTCTGGGAGACTAAGAGCTCACCTGACGAGACGAGATAAGCTTAGGTAGTATTTTCTAGACCGATTAATATTTTTTTTGAAGGGTTGCGGGAATATGATCGGTAGGTACGGGGGACAACATGTCTAGCTTTTTTATCTAGTTCGAACTCGGGAGGAGTTAGCCCAGCCCCTTGATAGATTACAGAAGTGAGTGTAGTACGATTCATTGGGGATATAGCTTTAGTTTTAGCTAGGGTCACTTTACGATTTTTGGGAGATATATCCAACTACGCGGTAAGAGATCGGGCGCACTTGTGCTGATGTTCTATTGAGACGCAGCCACAAAGTCTCCGCTGTAGAATGGGCGATTGGTAGGAGACAAGCTAGGACTGCTTGAAGTATAATAGTGGGAGAGGCATATCTTGAGTTGTTTTGAAAGGCAAAGTAACACATTTGCTATCTTTATTACTTTTCTATTGATTAATCATGTGAACCTTTTATTTGACAGAGATTTATCAAATTACACCTCAGGCCATCTGATGTAAGGGTGGGATCTATTTTCGGATACTAAGATATTTCCTAACGTAATAGAGGGAGTTTCACTCGGATCTTCATCTTTGCGACCGCGAGAGAAGTGTATGAATTCTGTTTACCTGGATCGAATGTGATACCCTCAGCTTTCTCCCAATCCAAAGCCTAGCCTAACCAGGGTTTCGGGCCAACTTTCATCTCTCGGGCGCCTGAAAATTGTTGCTAATAGTACAGCATCAAAAGCCCCTTTAACGTCTAGAGTAAGCATACTTGCAGTTTTTCCATCACTGAAGAGGCAATCAACAAAATGCGTGAAGGATGCAGTAAGATCAACAGCTGGTTTATAAGGTAAGGCTCCAAACTAGTAGCTGGCAAGTATTTTCCTAGCCTATAGAGATCTATGCGAGACGCTTAACTAGAAGACACTTAGACCTTTTTTTCTAGAGCTAATAGGAGTGCTAATGGTCTATAGGGGCGAGGAGATCTTATAGCTCATTTACTAGGTTTCTGTATCATCGATAAGATTGCCAGTCTAAAACACTTAGGGCGGTTTCCAGATAAGAGAAAAGAACTATATAGTGATTGGATGAGGAATTTTATGTAGGGCCAGCAGTGCTTTATGATTGCAGTGGAAATCACGTCTACAGCTTGTGCTTTGTTACCAGTTTCTAGCAGAGAATTTTGGATTTCTTCAGCTTTAAATTCGGGAAAAGGGAAGAGCACTTATGATCTATGGCCGAGTTCATTTGAATATTGCCGACTTCAACCGAGCTAACAAGCAACTTATCAAGAAGTATTTCTCTTTTCTTCGCAGGATAACTAGCGGAGAGTATTCCTAGATACCTGGGATTCTTAAGAGGAGAGGAGCCATGTGTTACTCTTGTTTGATGCCATTTTGCCATAGAGAATACACCTTTACTTGAGCTGACTTACTCTGCTTTAGTTCCATAACGGATCTCTTTTGATTTCTTAGTAAATTTGCGATACTGCTTCTTCGCTTCTCTATCTTGCTGTAAATTGAGATTCTGCCGAAGTTTTGCTTTGAATTCTTAACGGGCTAATTTACATGTATCGCTCCACCATGGATTACCTCTATTATTTCCAAGGACCCGTCGGGTCGACCCACCGTATTTAGTAATTATGACTTCTACTAAGTCTTCTGCTAGTTTGTCTAGTAATATAGAGGTCATAAAGTGGGGAAGCAAGGTAATTATTCCAATTGATGTAGCGAGAAGACGTTAAAATAAAGTGATATCAAGGGTTTTGAAACTTGATTTCTAAAGAGATAGAGGATATCTTATCCAGCCGATTGTGGTCTGGAGTGATAGGAAGAGGTCTGATATTGCATCCAGATGTGTTGCAATACGAAATTTTTGAGATTTTCATTATTGGATCCAATCCTGTTGCTAAATCGAAGACGTTTCGCTGTTATGTGTAACTTCTTCAGGGAGCGATTGGGGTGTAAATTAGTTTTCGTCGGCCTATTCAATAAACTCTTCGGCACCCGGCGTGAGACTAGAGACCATGAAGGTTGCCAGCGGTTGTGGTGTAAATTAAAGCCTCCTTATAGAAGATAGCTGCTTTAAGAAAAGGAGTCAGAGTGTGAGTAGGGGGCCATAAAGTCGTCATCTTAGAAAAGGTGCGCATGATCGGCTGTTATTCCATAGCCAGCAACGAAAGCATTGCACGATTGCTTGTCGGCACGGCAGTTCTTTAGAGATAGATAGACAATCGAATAAGAAAACGACACAGTGTAGTCACTCTGGAGCTTTGGAAAAAGGACAATCCAAGATGTACTTAGAGTATCTAGACACTTGTCATTATCTCGAGAGGGTGCTATAATAACTGGTTTGACTCCAGTAGCAGCAGTTAGTTGTTCGGACATAGCTGCTACAGTGACTGGAAGAAGATATAGTTAAATCTTTCATTTTAAGTGCCATAGTTCCTAGGAAAATTTTGAATCTGATAAGAAGTCCAGGGCGCAGCCTTCTCCACAGTTGCATTACGAAAAAGCCCAATTGATGGTATCTTGACTTGAAGGACGGAGGATTCTCCAGCTTTTGCGAAAAAAAAGCAAATTCTGACTTAGTTGACTAAAAAATTAACCAGAAGTTGGTTTTTGGAGCTCAGTTTAGCCTTCAGATAAGTCAGTATTTTATATGATGAGAGTGACCCTAGTTTATCTCCCTCAAGTAGGCGAATAAAAAGACGATCATCGGCTCGAGTCACTGTTTATTTTCCTGAGCTCTTATGATTTCTATTGTCACATGCTAGGTTGTATTTGTTTAAGATATTAGTTGAGGATGCTTGTACATATCAGCGCGGAAGTATTGCTGCTGTTTGGCAGGCAGGTCACAGACATGCGGGAAAGAACATTGGAAGTCAATGGCAGATGAGATGGAATCGAACAATATCTCCGCTTTTATTATTCATTTGGTTGAAGATTGGAGGCTCTTTACAGGCGCTTCACGTACAGGCCCAGGCTGGGCATCTTCTTCTACTGGGGCAGAATCATCAGATTCTAGGTTATCATCTAGTTCTTGGCCATAGTCAGGACTGTCTAGGTCTAACACATTCAAATTATTAGGGTGAGTAGAAACATGATTAACTGTTGCTATCGGATCTTCATGTTTTATTGTGAATAGAGAAAGCAAAAGGATTCCCTTCATCGACATCGTTCAGATCGAGGTCTCAAATAGTAAAGTTGGGGTTGATTGAGAAGATGTCATCGATGGTTTCAAAAGATCTAGCTTGGTTTAAAATCATAGGTAGAGATAAGTAATCCCAGTCAATTATGATAATATCTATCGTCTATTGTTTTTCCAGAAGCTTGGACAGCGTTGAGCATTCTTTCGATAACGGCAGGCATTTGCTGAGCATTAGAAGAATAATCTTTTGATCAAGTTTTAAGGGTAGTGGACATATTCGTCATGCTCGTCCAGGAAGTCATTTTCTAAACGCGATTCGCAGAATTGAGAGGGTCAGGGGGCTCACGTTTGATCATGTGGTGCTATCGGGTTTTAGTCCAAGTATACTTTTAACAGTGATGTTTATATATTAATATAAATTTATATAAGCAACTAGATGTTTAAGAGCAGGATCAGCCGACAATATTAGTAAGGTTTCTCGTGATTTCGATATTAGAATACAATAAGAGGTGATTTACCTCACGTGATATCTCTCACTTGTACATATATTTAGGTCATCCTTAATCAGCAGAAGGTATTTAACATAAAGTAGAGAGCAATACATGCTTTGTACATAATAGAAATTATTAGAATTATTTCGCTAGGAAGTTATCCTCAGCAGCTGTGCATCATCGTTGAGAAAATTTGACCACTTCTTGCTCAGCTTGGTTGATTCACGCTATTGCTATTGCTGCTGCTGCTAACCTCAAAAAATAAAGAATTAGAAATTAAGGTTAACGTTACCTTTTAAAGAACGAGAAGATACTCTAGATCTAAGATCTAGAGTGGACTTGGAATAATAGGAACGCTCTTCGTTCGTCGTTTGTTTGCGATTTCAAAAACCATATACTGTCGAGCTATTAATAGATTGGTTGGTTGGTTGGTTGATTGGATGAATTAAAAATCTAATCCAATAATCGTAGCATATTTCGACCCATAAATTATCGAATTTATAATGATAGTTAGTATAACCCTGTCGCTGTTTCATCATAGAAATACTCTCTTACACCTATTATGTATTACACAACCCAAAGGGAGATATTCGAAAACATTTCGAGATCTACGACTCGGTTAATGGGTCACTTTTTAACATTTAACGATTTAAATTAGATTTTGAGTGGCTCTCATGTTTTCAATAGCTCCGATAAATTTCTATGATTTTTTATAGAATAGCTATGAAGAAAGATGTGACGTCCACGAGAAGCTTCTCGCGATATGGGAGAGCAAGTGATATGACACGACACGAGTCAATGGTAAAATAATTTTATGTGAAAGCAATCGATATGACATGAGTCAATAGTAAAACAAGCTCCTACGATGAGCTATAATCGATGGGGAACAGAAATGATTAAAGATGCAGGTATAAAATAAGACTCAAGAGCCGGACAACATTGTAGCTCTCCCTTTTTGGGAATTGATTGATTGATCAATTATTACGCTCGTTGAACTTCATTCTTTCGCCAGCTTGAATCGAATTCCTGCAGGTTAATCCCTAGTGGTATCGCTCATTTCAACATATCATGAAACTTCGTCTCTTAGCGATAACAACGTATACTCTATTGTTCTTCGGGATTTCTATCAATGCTGTGAATCGAGAAGTCTTCTCTATTCCTTTCAAAAATTCAATAGTTCTCAAGGGACAAGACCCAGCAACTATCAGCTCAAACAAATATAATCCAAGATTACATTCTGCTGCATGCGGCACTAACAGATACCCTGGTTTTACTGTGACTGATGCTGCTGAGGCTGCTTGTAGAGCAGTAAAGAAATCTATAAATCTTAAGCCTTTTAAGAAGTACCCAAAAGCATACAGGCCTACTGGAATATATGATTCATTCGAAATCCCGGGCAATCCTTACTACATATTCCCTATCGATTATAAAGGGAATACCTACGGTCGTAAGCATTTCACTTTTTTCCCTCCTCTTTTTGATCCTCCAGAAATGAAAAAAAAAAAAAAACTGAAATTAGTAAATAGAAACCAATGCAGATTTTGTAGCGATAAGTGAAAGATGCCAACTTGCTGGTGTTTTTACTTTGACTAACGGCAATCCTCCCAAAAAAGACGCGAAAAGAAAAAGAAAACGAAAACGAGCACTACGCAAATCCCGGACTTTTGTAAAAAAGTGTGTCCTCAACATTTATGATCCACGGGTTCCGACCAAAAAGTAGAGGATACTTTGCAGTTTTAGAGGACATTTATTACGGTAATGTTGACGTTTGATTCCGCCATATAAAATAGCTCGCCGGTACTTCTATTTTCCCTTAAGACAAGGCATTGGAGCTATAACGACGGCTGGCCTTTCAATTCACAGAGTTTTTTCAACGTTGAATAATATCATCGAGCGGTTACTATTCAACATCCATAACTATGGTGCTCTTCAAGAAAATTTGAGATTTTCTGCATCTTCAAATTCATCTCTCTATTAATTTATTGGTGGAATTTGAGAAAATTCCTTGGAGCACGTGTAAAGAGATATAAGAATAAGAAAAGAAGAAAAAAAAAAACTATAATTGTCCCTAACCTACACACAGGCTGTATAGAAATTAAGCTCATAATCTTCAATCTTTTTATTTTCTCGGCTTGATTCAATATAAGAAGTATAAAAAGGTATTCAGCTTTGAAAAGGGGGCTATATTCTTCGACATATTCTCTCCCTTAGAGGAAGGGATTTGTCTTTATTTTATTTTATTTTATTTTATTTAATGAAAGGAATGAAGTTAAAAGATTTTTGGAGTTCCAAAGAACTAGAAAAAAAAAAAAAAAAAAAAAAAACATTGCTTCTTTCTGTTGTGAAAAGCATACTTTCTTGAATAGGAGAGCATGGGAGACTGAGTTTATTACTACGAGAATAGTGTAGATCATAGCATTTGTAGTTAGTAATGGACGCGAATAAACATATCTTCGACAGAGGATTTGTTTATCGCGAACGCGACGTACAAATATAGATGAATTCCAATTCAAATTGTTTCCTTCCTTATATAACTCCAGCAACAGTTACGATCTCCTTGAGCGAGGCTATTTAGTTAACTGTGTAGAGAGTAACTTGCAATTCCCATCTCACGTGATATTTTATTAATTCTCAATCTCGTTACGCCATTTACTCACGTAATCCCTTTGAATTATGTCGTTGCCATAGATATGAAATTTTTGTTGTTATAATTAATATGTCCCATTTCGCTGTAGAGCGATACCCCATGAAGATCGATCATGCCCCTCTGATGGGCTATCTGAATAGGCACAAGTATCAGTCAGATGTACGGAATTTTTCCATCTCTTGTATGTTGCTTTGTCATTCTTCTTTGTCATCAAATGACTAGTGTAGCTTGAGGGGGAAACGGGGCTCTGCTTCTTCGGCTTGAGGCAGTAACTTGAAAGTTCTTTGTGTCCGAGACATATGTATTTCGAGTCACTTTGACCACCCGAACCTCTTTTTATATTTCTGAGTGCTTAAATTTGGACACGTAGCAGCTCAAATACGAAGTGAATGCTAAATATCTAGTGAATTTAGTCAGACACACAATCATAGGCTAATCGCTTCGAGGACTGTTGCAGTTCGAATACCCCCTTCACGGTTGAGAGCCATATTTATCGTAGTCTTCTATACTGGGAGTGCAGCTCTTAGGGCTAAGCGTACTGCCTTGTCAATTAACCCACCAAAATGAGTCGTAGAAGGAGTAACTTTTCCTCTTGCCGTCATACGAGTGAGCCCCAGCCACCCTTTTCAGATCCGTATGTTGCTATTGGGACAATATATGCATCGATAGCTTTTACTAGAGCCCCTGGTGTAGTTCCTCGTCTTTCCATATCAAGTCGTCTCATGTGTTGGACTGCTTTAAGTGCTTTACCATACCAGGCCGTGACATGATGCCTAGACGTTAATCTACTGTTCAAACGAACACCAAGCCAGCAGATATGTTCAGCAGATTCAATTATTGAGTCGTTGATTTTAACACAAATTTTTCCTCACATTGGCGACTAAGGAACTGTATGACTTCTAACTTGCTAGCGTCCAAAGAAAGTGCATTCACTTGAGCCCATTCCATTATGTCACCCGCTTCACTTTGTGCTGCGGCTGCTGACTCTGAAACGGTTGGCCTTATTCCTAAGGTCCCAATGTCTTCTGCGTAGCTACATCGTGATTTCATCTTACTCAAATGCATCGGCTCTGCTAAATAGAGAAGGAAAAGAAGGAAAAGAAGGGGAGATACTGGTGACCCTTGTGATACTCCGCAAGTTAGTTTTCTCGGAGTTATCACTCTACCAGCATAGCGAACCTGAACCATCCTGTCTGAAAGAAACGAGGTAGTCCACCTGATGATCGAGTCAGCCCATCCTTGTGATTTTATGCGCCTCAGTAATCTATTGGATAGCACTGTATTAAAGGCTCCTTGGACACCTAGCGTCACAAATGTTGAGCTCTACTCTTTTGTCCGAGCTTATTCGATATCGTGGACGACGCAAGAAACTAGATCGTTTGCTGAGCGTTTTGAGAGGGCTCCAAACTGCTGGTCGCCCACTACTCCTGAAATTATCGCAAAGCGAGAGATCCGTTTTGCTATTATTCTGTCCATACCTTTTTCTAGACACGATAATAGTGCTATAGGCCTCCAACCTTTTGCTATCCTTAGATTTCTACCAAGTTTTGGCAGAAATACTAATTTGGCAAGTTTTAAGCAGGATGGATGATGGCCGTAGTTGATGCACGCGCGAAAACATTGAGTCACGTCATACTTTATGATTTTCCAACTTGCTGTAAGCAGCCCGACCGAGATAACATCGAAGCCTGGACAGGTGCCGTCTCTTCCTAAAGTGCACACGCTCACTTTTTTTCTCCGTCAGATCCTCAGGCTATGGAATCCGGGCTTCACTTGATGCTGTATAAGGCAGGGGATCGTCAGAAGCCTGAAATCTTGCGAGTGAAATATCTCTGAGCATCAATGCTCGTTCTCCTATCCAATTGTTTTAGAACTGAAAGTATATATAGGAATTAGACTTTCAACGTGACAATTAATCAGCAAACACCCTGCCCCCCCACCCCCACAACAAAACGTCTCAGAGTAACTTTTGTTCTCACCTAAACCTTAAATTCGTAATATCAGCATTAATATTTTTGTTCAACTTTATTTGCTTAAAAGTTAAACAACTATGGCAATCATTCTTGTATCGTAATATCAATTTTTCAAATAAAGGGGATTAGAGTGAAGTTATTCTATTGAAAGCATTCTTGCTCATATAGTTGCAATAAAAACCTCCCATCAAATATTCCATTCGCCCTAATGTAAGCATTACAATAATAGTTAGTAATTTGCTCCCAGAAAGCTCGCAAAGCTTTTTATATTTCTATTAACTAAATATTGTGGATATAAGTTGAAAAAAAAAAAAAAAAAGAACTCGATGACTTCCAGGGAGGTTTAAAGAAAATTATGGACTTGTAACGGGCTGTTTGTTGCCTTAAGATTAGGATCCGGAATTTATCCAGTTTCCACAATAACGTAATATCTACCTTTTGTTTATTTACCTGTATCAAAGCGCTGCACTCGCACATAAACATTGGAATATCATCCACTCAGCCATTTTCCTCTTTAGATAGAATATAAACTTACACTGGACATATTTTTATGAATATAATATTTCTGTGTCCTTTTACACAACTTTTGCCTTCGAAGCAGCCCAAAAAGCCCCTAGAACTCAGCAATAGTCCAAGAAGGCGTTATCTAGGCCTGAGCCTAGTCTTGTAATAACTGCCTCTCATGAACCTAATGTCGATGCAGAATCGTGATTGGGACGAAGCGAACCCAGATCTGCATGTTAACATGGTTCAAACTAAACGTATATTGTTTGTAAGCAAACATACACTGGCATGTAGTCGAATATTTGAGCGCACAAAAGTTGAGATAGGTCGGATGGCAGTGTGGTATGCCATCCGGGTCCTTCTGCTAAGTAGAGTCTGGGTTGCCTGGGCACCTACTCCACTTGAGACGGGAGATGGTTGGTTCGAATACAACAGACCCAACCACATTTCGCGCGGTGGATATTTACAGGATGGTCGAGGCATGTCTGGATAATCCAGGGTTTGTAATTTTCTTGGATGGATGTTAACGGTTGAGGGTTGACCAATGGCGAAGGAAAAGCGATTGTACTTCATAGTGGTATTTATAAATGGAATTTGAGGCATGAGTATATCTAATGAAAAAAGTTGAATCATCTGAAATGTAAATAAACACTGTCACTGTGCCATAGCTTAGAGGCTGCATACACGTTCTTTGATTAAAAAAAAAGTTGAGATATCATATGTTCAATTTGTTCTCTTTTTCTTCATAAAATTGACGGTTAGATGCGTCCGCTGGCCTGCCGCGATAAACTCTTTTAGCATAAAGTTTATTGGTTGATTAAATGAAAAAAAAAAAATCACACAAATAGAACTTTTAAAATATTTAGAGGGTTTTTTCTTTTTACATTTCTTTTTCAGAGACTTAGTGGTAGAAAGTAAGAAATAGTATCAATCTAGGTTTCTCTTTTCATTCATTTTCCTCTCTCTTTTTTTTTCAATTTTTCTTTCGTTCAATGACTTCAATACGAGGAAAAATTGGTGATTCCTCTCGATTTTCATTCATATCGTAGCTATTCGTAGGAGCACCTCTTGCTTCCAGGCCTAGCTTTTTCTCAACTGGCTCAATCAAGTAAATGCCTAACGATCCCCATGCGAGAAATGCAAATCCAACGATAAGACGTGTTCGAGTGGGTAGATTTCTTAAACTCCTACATAATTATTTAAAAAAAAAACACATTAATCATGCAAATTTTTAGTTTCATTTTTGGTGTGTTCAGCTATGATAATTATGGAGTGAGAGGAGAAAAAAATGAATCATTGAACAGACCGAGGTAAAAAGCCAAATGTAGAGGTGGCTGTTGCTTGTAACTTCACTTTTCTAGGAGAATTTGTCGAATATCGTTTATCCCAGACCTCCCCTGGTTTGAAAAGCCTCATTTGTTTAGAATTTCTAGAATTGGGAAAATAAGTAACCTCTAGCTAACAAATTTGTGATAATCCAAGCAAAACTTTCGACTCACAGAATCTGTCCATAAGTCGTAAGCCCGTGAACAAATGCAGGGAGGGCTGTTCGTGGTTCCCTACCATAGCGGCACATTGGGGCTTTTAAAATACTGTTTCTGGCCGGTAAATTGTCAATATAAAATTATCAACAGAGAAGAAAAGAAAATATCCAAGACCATTCTGGATTCAGTTCGGTATTATATAAAAAGAGCCTATTTGCTGACACCCGGTTTTCCTAATTTGACACCCGCAGGGATGAGGTGTATATATTTCCCACATATTAGACTTCTTGTTACTGTAGTAACTTAAAAGGTCAATATTGCATGTAAATAAACTCTGTTGATCCCAAATATAAAACTTGTAACTTTTTGTTACGTATTAAATTAATCAACTCTGAATAATTTCAGGAGAGACAGGAAAATTCATGCATAAGCTTCACAAATTTAAAGCTTTTACAATTGAAAAATTAGCGTTTCCCTTATAAATTTAAGAAGTTTATTTACTCTAATATTCATAGAAATAGCATTGTTAGCATATGTAGTTAAAAATAGGCCTATATATATATATTATGAAGCAGTAAATAATAGCTATGAAATCTGATCAATCGACTTTCCATAAGATAAGTAATATTTCTAATAGCGGTAAAGACCAACAGATATTTTCGCTAGATGCTCCATCTTTTTCCGAACTTCAAGGTGGTCCAGATGACGTTATGGCTGCATTGCTATTCTCTAGTCCCCCCCCCCCCAAAAAAACGTACTAATTCACACGACTCTCCGTCAACTGAAGTTAAGGTTGAAGTTAAGGTTGAAGTTATGATTATCTGTTGAAAGTAGAGTATATTTTCAAGTAATAGGAGAAGTAAAGTAAAAATAATATTATATAGATATCTAAAAACATGTGTTTAACTAGGACAAAGAAAGATATTAATATACAAAAATATATCTCCCTGTAAGTGCCAGAGGCAACTTATGTTTGATAATAAATCTATAGGTAATACAATTAATTGTAAACGATTCATAACTTTTGGTGTTGTTTTGCATTAAGAAACGAAACTGTAGCATTTTGAAACGACATGGTCAAGTTGGGAAATCTTACGTGGCGAGGGCCAGGGTCTTGACACTACCGAGCTCCTCCATTTCCAACAGTATCAGATGCTCGAAAGCTGACGAAAATACAACCTTCTGATGCAAAGAAACGTAAGCATGAGGCTTCAAAAATGACCGAGTGGCCCTTCACTATGACTGTACGAGAAGACAAGGGCGTCTGGAAGCTTAAAATAGGCTGCAAAAATCATAATCACGGGCCTCTCGATGTGACTACCCATATCGCTCATAGGAAAAAGAGCCATGACGAAGGAAAAAAAAAAAAAAAAAAACCTNGGCGTCTGGAAGCTTAAAATAGGCTGCAAAAATCATAATCACGGGCCTCTCGATGTGACTACCCATATCGCTCATAGGAAAAAGAGCCATGACGAAGAAAAAAAAAAAAAAAAAAACTGTAAAATTCAAGATGCTACGAAGAGTGGCGTTAGGCCACGCCAAAATACTAAACGAATTCAGGGAGAAAGATCCAAGCTGTATACTTTAGCTTGCTGATATTTACAATAAGAAGGCAGAGCTTCGTTCGGTGGAGCTTGAAAACTAACTTTACACCCACACAAGCTCTTGCTCTAATGTTAAGAGAACGAATTTATTGATTCCATACCCTTGAGAAGAATCCAGCCACACACCAGATAACTTGGATTTTCATGGCCTATCTTCCTACTTCTTTTGAACTTCTAAAGGCTAATTATGAACTCCTCATATTAGAATGTACTTACAAGACGAATCGCTACAAGATCCCACTGCTGGATATTGTGGGACAAACTTGTCTGGGAATGAAATTTACGGTGGGGTTTTGTTTACTCTCAGATGAAATCCATGAAGACTATGAGTGGGCTTTATTACAAGTTTCAAACAAGTCGTACCAAACAGTTCGCGTTTCTAGCCCACATTTTTGGGTAACAGATCGTGACTTAGCCTTAATTAAATCAATTAGACGCCTTTATACTCAAGCTAGTGTCCTTCTCTGTAACTGGTATATCAATATGGATATCAGAGCTTTTTCCCCGAAGATTTCGCCCCAAAAAGAGTTAGTTAATAATCTTCTGGAGGATTGGACAAGAGTTATCTTTAATAAATTTGTAGACCATTATATTGAAAATTGGAATAAATTTGATCATGAATATTTTAGGTAATGATTTTTTTGAACTCAAAAACTTCATAAGTTAACTAAAAGTTGGAGACTGCAATATGTTGAAATCTCTGGTCAGGAGACTCAAATTATAGAGGAGATCAACACTATAGCTTGGAATGACCTAAATATTGCAACAAACCATACAAAAATATCGGCATACCTACAAAAGACCTGGCTCCAGCCTTGGAGTCATGATTATTTCAAATTTTATACTGATCAAGTACTTCATATTGAGATCATGACGACCCAACGGGCTTAGAGCGCTAATGGGGCTTTAAAAGCGCAACTGGGCTTCTCGAAAGGCCATCTTTTCACAGTATTTAACTACATTGAGCTTCTCTTAAACAATCAGTTAATTGATTGGTAGCAGAAGCTTGCTGCCGCTAAGAGTGTTGAAGCACATGAGCATCGGATAGCCATGTTCCGCAAAATCATAACTCATGTGCCGGCGTATGGCCTTTGGAAAGTACTCAAGCGGTACCAAATGGCAGTAGAAAATAGTACTCATCGTGAACCCTCTTCATATGAGATTGCCCAAGAAAGTTAAGGAAGAGGATGTCTTCATTAGACAACAATTCGAAGAACGTTCTAGATATCCACGCAATACGTTTTAGGAGTCGTGTGGAGGACGAAGAGGAGTTCATGGGAAAAATATCTGCTTCTCGGTGGTAGGAGTACCAGAACTTATGGTGTCTTCGTTCTGCACTAAAAGTGTTTATTGAGCCAAGTTAAGGCACACAAGGTTAGATATATTAGATATATAGAATACACGATAAAATTAAGAGATAATCCTAGATTTATAAAATTTCGATTTGATTTGATTTGACTTGACTTGATATTATAGGCTGGCTCTGAGTCTCCCTAATACATTTAGCTGGCTGCTAATTCATGTATATCATTTACGCCTGTCAATTGTCAGATTGTGAGATTTAGTACGTTTTTACAAAAATGTTATGTGCGCTTCAATTTCTGAGCCAATCAGCAATTTACTTTCCAAATATAACAAAAACCGGGTGACAGCAGATAGGGTCTCTATATAAATTGATATAAATAATTCTCCAATGTATTAATGCCGATGAATTATTTTAGTTGTTAAAAAAAAGATAACTAGCTAACAAAAAAAATTACTGAATATCGATATTATTCGGGAATAAAGTGGACAGGAGTTGTCTTCTGTACACAAATGCATTGAAGATTAGCGTCTGTATGGTTTAAGCGATGATGATACACCGCAAAATCTTCTTGTTAAGGTCTGTCAGCTAGAAATTTATGTAATAAACATTTTGGTAGCGCTAGTTCAGCTGGCTTTTTTCGACGCATTTGAAGGTCCAAGTCTTGATACCGAGCAGGACAAACCTTGGACCAACATTTTTTTTCCCCTAACTCTTGGCATCGCTGTTCAAATAGTCGACGTAAATAGGATTAAGGTATAAAATTAGGTCGAGTATTTCTTTCAGGGATATATTGCAAAGCAATGCGAGCTTCTGTATCCGCTTCTTCATTTTCCCCAATAATTTGAATGAACTGGCATCCATCTAAACCCTGCGTTTGTTGTCTTTTCTAGGTTATGAAATAAATAAGCCAGCCAGATACTGAATGATGACTTTCCAGTTTGCAAAGCCATCACTGAGGTTGTAAGTCGACAATATCTTGATATATAATTTTCCTTTGTCCCAAGCATTTGAGTATACATTGAGGCTGGAAATATGAAGGATAATTAACGAACGGTTAATACTGCGTTCATAATTGTCACAAACTGTCTAACCTTTCTATGACTATTTACATATGCACCGAGAGCAATATATATAGCTCTTGAGATCCAGGCACTACTGACCTACCCCTATTTACTTTTAGTAAGCAATATGTCATCGTCTGAATACTGATCTACAGATCTACCCGAGCTCATTACTAAGGCTGGTTCATGACTCAGTCAACCATAATGGGCGCAGCTCGTAACAGGCAATAGCTCAGCAGCTTCAGATTTAGGTAGATGTCGGAGAGCTCGTAGGACTCGAGATATTTGACATTTGGGTCTTTTTAAAAGCCTTGGCTTTGATTTGTATTTTAAAGTGCCTACATTGGGACGCACATTTGCTCTGATTCGAAGAGGGTGGCGAACATTAAGAAAGTTTAGACGTGCAGAAATAGGAAGTCAATGACCTTCTAGAAGTATGCGAGTCGGAGGAATACCTCCTACCCTGTGTAGAACTACATTTTGCGTTTTTCTCCATGCCAGTAGTGCAACTCTAAGGGTTATAAGCAGGATCTTATCTATCAGACCACAGTGAAATGATGTTGGTGGTTTTACAATCCCGTTTGCTTTTGGTCAAGACAAGCCTGGCCACCATATCTCGGCACCTAAGGTTGCTACTACTGGCACCACACACGAGACTACTCTCGTTATTAGAGCTTTTGGAACAGCTCTTCTTTGCACGGAGTTTAATCACCGCATATGATGCGCTAAACTAAGTGTCTTTCCACACCAGGTTGATACATGGTGCTTGACTGAAATATTAGGGTCAAGATATTCACCTAGACAACGAATAATTCTCTCTTTTCCCAGGAAATTGAATTACCCCTGTCTTTTAGGGTCAAATGAATAGTATTTTCAGCTGCCAATTTCGTAATGCTGTCAACTTCCCTCTGTGCTGTAGCTATAGCTTCTTTGACCGAACGTCTAATACCTAAAATTCTGATATTATCCGCATAGCTAAAACGTGCGATATTATTCACACTCTTCATCAGTTTCACCATATAAAGCAGAAATAGTAGGGGAGAAATAGATGATCTTTGAGTAACACATATACTAGCTCTTTGGCTTCGGTTACTCCTGCTTGAAAACGCATTTGGACCCCATGATTTTCAAGAGACGATTTAGTCCATCGTAAGATTGAGTTGAGCTATCCTTGCGCGTTGATTATTTCTAATAAACTTCTGTGTTGCAAGGACTTAAAGCAAACCCTGGGTGGACAGGCTTAATTTTTCCATCCAGTGAGGGTGATATTAAAAATTTTTTGAGTGAAGCCTCACGCATACCAGCAGGAGATAGTTTACGCCACTCATGCTCTTGAGGGTGACGAAAAAATGGTCTTTTATGGTGGGAGCTGTTGAGAATTTCTCTTTGATTACCTCTTGTTGTCTTATTTTGTTCACTGGAATTATTTGTGTTTTATAGCTTGAGATTGCTCAGGCCTTTTTCTGTCTTTTACGATCAACAGTAACCCATGTATTCTTAACAATTTGAGGAGGTTTTGATACTTTGTGAGCTTCAAATATGTGTTCTCCAACTGAGCATATGCTCTTCTGACAGCGAAATTCTTTCCTATATTTTAAACTCCTCTGGATACGTAGCTATTGCCTTTGATCAGCTTAGGGTGTGATGGAATCTTGGGGGGTTGGTTGAATTATTGACAGCTGCAAAGTTTGCTATTGCTTGTCAGAGGCATGCTTTGAAGATAACAACTTCTTCTTTTTCGATTTCGTCAGAAAAGCTTGCGAAAGTACTTTCTATGCTAGTATAAACTGTGATGTTTATCACTGTGCGCGCATGCCAGACGCGTTCACGACGCTGTCAGGTCGCAACTATTTCGGCAAGTTCCCGTGGAAGGAACGCATTCGCAATATCGGGGTTATTCCTGTATCTACTCTAAGGTTTTTCCGGTTATGAGTGGTTGAAGAGAGCGACAGGCTTGGGGATCTGTCTGCTGTCTTTGTAGGGTTGTTCTAGGGTTAATGGTGGTGGAGGTGAGGTGGTAAGGGGCGAGCGATTGGGCATCGGGGGAACGGGAGGTGGCTAATGGCTCGATTCCATTGAGAGACCTTAGAATTCTTGGGAGAATTAGATTGAATCAGTCATTTTAGTATCATAATATTTGTCGTTGTTGTTATCATTACTCATTAGGATTAACGAACTTCATTGACACAACTAATACAGGGAGGCTCATATTGAATTTCTGTCGTGGGAGTAGGGTATATTTATTGGATATCGCGGAGTGTTATTGGCTAAATCTATGAAAACATGGCAGGGGTAAATAGACTACTTACCGTAAACTTGTGGGCTCAACGCCTAAATACAGGCTCTATTTACTTATACGGTTTTGTTATCCGGCATTGAACTACTTCTCTTAGGGTGTAGTGTGAGTGTACATATAATGTCCTTACGTGTTTTTCTTTTCTTTTTCCTAGCGTATGATGCCCAAGCATCGATTTGTATATTTTCCTTATCGTATTACTTCTTATTTTAGATTATGTTTGAACATAGAGTCGTTTCAAAATGATACATAGTTAAGATAATATACAGTAAAAAAGTCATGTACAAGTAAAGTTGTGAGTTTCGTCCGGGCTTTTCTCCCCTCCGGAGATATTGTTATTGAAAAAGCTATCTACATATACAGAAAATTGCCCGCTTTGATGTTCGTTCGTTTTGTTTGGTTTGGTTTGGTTATATTTAGTTGCGGATAGGCATCTTTCACCATTTCTACATTCAAGTTTGGGCTTGTCTGTGTACGCTCGCTACTGGGCAAACATGTATCTTTCTCTCATTTATCGCCACTTTGGTCTCTAATTACGTAATGCCTGAATACACTACTTACTACATAACTTTTTTGTCGTCTTCGCAATATTAGAATAACTTTTCGACACGTTAATGACTCCCTTCGTCAAGAATTTTATGTTTTCTTTGCTATTACAAATGTTGTTTTATAAACACCAATTGCTCCGCCCCTAATATGTAGTAGTACATTTTGAACTCGAAAACAAACCAATCTCAATGTATCACCGTAGTAAAGTGGATGAAGATCACTATGGGGTAAAGAGAGCAGATCGAAGTCTAAATTAACGACCGAGTCATTGTTTTGTGCAAATCAGACCAATGAGGGAGAAATCGCCATACATCTAATCTTTATTATATACCCCCTCCCCATTATTCGGTTGAGCGGTGTGTTGTTCGTTTTTTTTCGAAGATCTTCCGTCTCTTCACAATCATTGTCGGTGTATATCACAGTTATATTACTGTCACACATACGTATATCATTGAATTGGGATGTTATATGGTAAAAGTCGGGAAACATTAGTACTATACATGGCGTTGCATGATAGTAGAGTTGTTTGAGAGTATGAGCGCATTCTAGAGCTAGGGAAAGGTTGAGTAAAATATTGTTATGGCTATGGACACCTGTTGTCTATGCTCTCTATTAAGTACAAAGGAGGCCTCATCAGCCAAGGCCTCTAGACAATAGTCTTTTGATTCCATCAAATTATTGTAATCATATGACATAATGACCAATCCACAGTTATGCGGAGAGAGCGCATGGCATAATCAATTTCGTTCAGTGTCATGAGGAACGAATGATGGATAAGAGTTCAGAATCTTTCAGGGTGAATACATTACTGCAAGTTTCAATGGCCAAAAAGCTCAATGATTGTGGGAAGAGAGGATTGCGAGTGTTTATGATGTACGGTTTGGGCAGTAATTAATTTGACGGCAACGTGTTGTATAATTATCGCGCTAACAAGTTGGAATGTGAGTAAATGTGTTTATAGAGTGACTCACGTAATAGATAAAAATAAACCCATAATTAATTACCTTACGCTAATAGATTAGTCCAAAGTCGAATACCAAAAGCCTAATTTTATACATACATATATATATATATATATATATATATATATACGTAAATATAAATTATGCAGACTATTGTTGTATAAACGAAGAAAAGATTATTCATGCAATGAAACCAACCTTACATAATTAAGGGTAGGGGCTGTTGCATATCAATAAGTAAGCAGATCTTTATCGCAATGCCTCAAAACTACTATTTCTTAACTGTATTTGCCAGCTCCTTTTCCAATCCCTGTCTATTATTGTTTTCAGATCGACAACAGACAGCAACAGTCTGGCCTGCCTACCTTTTTTTTTTTTTTTTTTGGTTATGGCATCGCAAAGAATTATTAGTTTTTTAGTATAGTTATTTTTACTCTTACTATGATACTTGGGTCGGCTATCAATTTGGTGAAAAAAGAGGTGATAACTATTCGCTACCTTTGTTCAATTCGATTCAGGAAAAGCTGTAAAACAACAAAACAATTCGTTATTGACAGTGCTTCCATCCGCATATATATATTGAGCATAAAGCATGACTAAGAGAAAGTAAAAAAATTATGAATCGAAATGAATCAAAATTCATTTATTTATCATTTATTTATCATTTATTTATCATTTATTTATTTATTTATTTTTTTTCGTTAATGCATATGCAAAGAGTCTCATTGCTAGAAAGGAGAAAAGAATCTATATGGATGTATATATATGTATGTAATATATGAATATATTTCTTTTATTCCTTCACCTCCTTAATCTAAGAAAGAAAGTTGCTTGTCATATATACACGATGTATACCTCAGGTAACGTATAAAATACCCCATTGATTCATTGATGCAAAAGAAGTTGAATTGAAAAAAAATAAAAAAAAAATAAATTATTGATAATAGATTTCAAGTTCCCCCGAGAGTGTCAAAAAAATTTGAAAAAAATCATCCTCCCCGGCCGCCGTAAACACCAAGATTCCATAATCATCAAGTTTGAATCCAAACACCACATTCAAAGGATAAGGAATTGATAGAGTAATTCTGATATTAACTCTACATTTTGAAGAGTTTTCCCGGTGAACAGTACAGACAGGGTATACACGATGAGAAGTTTCTTTTTATTTTTCAAATTCAAATTAATATATATTTTAAAGCCTGTAGTTATTGTTTCTCGACATCTCTCTTTCCCCGAGAAAAAAAAAAAAAAAAATATTACTGTATAATATCATATTGGGTGCAGAGGCTAGCAAAGAATGTTTGGTGAGATGAAGGACATTTTGATGAGGGTTTTGACTGTATGTAAATTGTCACGTGCAAAGTCTAAACCCTCAGCAGATTGCTTTGTTTTTTTTTTTTTTTTTTCCTTCATAAGCGAAACCGCTTAGTATTGAAAGTTTCCAAGCCTGAGGCATCCTGGCTTCTCTTATTGGAAAAGCCACCGCCAGACAGCAGTGCGCAATGGTGGGTGGGGGCGGCTAGCTGGCTGATCGGTTGATTGATTGGCTGAATGTGCTCGCCAGCTGAAATTATCCACCCCGCGATCTACGGCAAATAGCGCCCCGCTTTAACTCAAGGCTTGGACTGCAGGCTGCAGCTTCTCCGTCCATCTTCGCGCTGAAACAAGACACACCCACTGACTTACTACACACACACCCACCCACTCTTCACTTGTCAAGTTCCTGTCCTAATTTGCCCCATCGCTTGCGAGAATCCTGTCTGAAGCTTGTACCTCTCTACCTCCCATCTTTCTCTCTCGATGGGATAGACATGTGGACTGGTTGGTTGGTTAGTTGGCAAATATCTTCGTGCTCTCCAACTAAAGTGCATGAAGTAATGCAAGTAGTGCAGAGTCGAGCCCCTTCACGACAACGTGTTCCTCCAAGTGAAGCGCGCGCGCGCAGTGTTTCAAACATGGCAGTAAACATCGAGAGTGTGCTGAACTGGCATGATAGTCTTAGTGTGATCAGCGCGAGTATAAATGAGGATTTAGGTCAAATAGCTAGCTGCTAGTATGGGGTTCATCTAGACAGTAGTAGCAGCAGCAGCAGCTGGGTAAGTGGTCCATCCAATCTATGTTTAGCTGAGCACCCACAACTTAATCAACCAGACACCCCGCGCAGGGAGCATCCCTTTCTCTCCTTCTCTCTCTTTTCTGTATTCATTGTGATCGACGGACAGCATCATCTATCCCTGCATGATGCAAACCTGTCTGCTGCAGTGAGAAGCAGCCAGCCAGCCAGCCACCAAGTGGGCGGACTGACTTACTTTATCGTTCGGCTGAAGCTGATGAAGTCGGAGATGCTTCATAGACAGCGTTGCTCCCGTCTCCATTGTCGTCGAGAATGTTGAAAGACAGATAGAATGGCGCGGCAACAGCAACCGGAATAGCAAAGAGGTCAACCTCACTCACTTCCTTCCCCACGCCAACCGCAGCGCAGCGCAGCGCACAGTTCAGCCTCTTATTTTTAATTCATACAGCAGACTTACGAAAGTGATCTAGCGTTAAATGTCCCTGCTATATTCGGTTAGTGCATTGCCAATCCCCACCATTTCCTACGAGCACTCAGCCCGAAGTGACAGGGATATTTTTAGCAGTCTGGCTGGTACCCGGATCCCTGCCAAGCTTCAAGTCGATCATCCTAATAATGCTCTTGCTCTCTCGCTCTCACCGCCTGCTGCAACGGGTTGCGCTAAACACCACGAAGCATCATCACCTCTGAATAGAATGGTCACTCAACTCAGTTAGTCAGTCAGTCAGTCAGTCAGTCAGTCAGTCACAATAACTTCCTCCATCCTACTCACAACTTCCTCGTCCGGCATATCGTATCTTCTGTTATGAGAGAGTGAGAGCGAGAGCGAGAGCGCGCGCAAGAGCAAACTGACTGACTGACTGACTATATAAAACCTGTCACCCCCCCCCCCCCCCAAGTGGAAGATA